>ONZK01001141.1:26282-43521 GCA_900322385.1 Pharnaceum exiguum | reverse complement strand
CCATTGATATTAAATTATTTTTTTCGAAATATGTTTTACTTATAAATAGAATAGGAGAAATTGTAGAAGTGTGAAAAAATATGGCAAGACTGATCTCTATTTATAGAGATTTTTTTAGGAATAATGGTAAATTTTTTATTATTTTTTGATTTTTTTTATATAAAATAAAGCAATTTAAAAAAAAGGGGCCCCAAATTCTATGAACAGCGTCACATGTGTCTGCTCTCTCTCACCAAATCCTGTGAACATGCGAGGAAGAATTTAAGTTTGCCTTTATTTTTCATCAAACTTTTGCCACTTGTCATACTTGACCAGAGAGAATTTTTGGTAAGGTGCGGAACCCGATTTAGTATTTGGTCATGGAGGTCAATTTATCTATACTGTATTTTCCTTCTCTTTCCTTGAATTTCCCTTTTCTTTCATTCTTTTTTCCTTGTCTTATTATTGACCTATACAAAACTGGTCACACGCAAACTTGCTCTTAATGTAATGAGGACAATGTGTTTGTAAGATCTTCAAGGCAAACTAGGTTCAACTTCTTCTGGAACTTTAATGCGGATTTTCTGCTTTGTAGTTTGATAACCTTCCAATGGTTATGCTTTACCTTATAGTATTCAACGATAACCTATTCTTGGTGACCTGTTAAAGTAGCCGTCTTTGGAGATTGTCAAACACTCCACTGATAGGCTAATTTAAGTGTCGGAGTATATTAATTTCTTCCTGACTTATATACAATCACAAGAATGCTGAGTCTATAAATAGATATATTTTATCTTCGTATCTTTAAAGCAGCTTTGTAGCATATATCTTGTGTTATGTAGTTCCTCGTACCTTACTCGGAAGGTAGTTCCTCCTTATATCTTCATTTGCACAATGATCTCTCCTTAAACATAGTTCATTTCATACTTAGGTTTAAATAGTTCCTCCCTTAACCTTAGTATTGGCATTGACCTGTTGAATTTATATTTATCTGAAAGCTCATTAAAGAACAGATCAATGTTTACAGACATACATTTACTTAATCATCATCAAAATATACGGAACACAACACAAGTGTACGTAGCATACACACGTTGTTACTTGCGATATATAAGTGCACAAAAAATGGTGTATATGTTTCATATATTAAATTGGGTATTAAACTATTAATGACTTCTCGGTAGTCATCATCAATGACCCATGGCTAAACATTAATAACCGCTCTTGATCAACTAGTTTCATATATTAAACGGTTTCACACAAATTTCAATCTCATTCTATTCAACAAGTCTTTGGTGCACCGGGTGTACCGTACCAATACACAGGGTGAATTTATAACTAATAATAAAGATATGACAGATGATATGTTGTAATACTTTGTAAAAAAACATCTCGTATACGTGTACAATGGGTGTACCTAATAATTAGAGCATTCTCTTTGACTTCTTTTTTGTGATAGTTTGATTCTGTTTTGTTCATCTAGCTAAAGTTTAGTTTCTTTTAATTTAGTTTAATTTTTTAAGTTCAGTTCAATTTATGTAGACGAACACAAAACACACCTTAATTTGGTTTTTATAAAAGTTAATTCTTGTTAAGTTTAATTGTTTAACTTTGTTATAAAAACAAAAGTACTCATTTTGCTGTTTTATTTGACTATTTGGGTCAACTTTGAACAAATTATTCAAAATGTAGAATGATTTAAACTTTGATTGGATTTAACAAATGTATGTGGGTTGGTTAGAGTGGTAAGTAGCTCAATACCGCTTAAGCGAGATCTCGAGATCGAGTCTTACCGTATGGGGAGACATTCATTGGGAGACTTATCCACCACATTCAGGTGTACAACACGGGTCGGGTTTGGATGTAGTCGGAACTTCGCTCAGGTGAACCAAACGACAACTAAAAGAAAACTTTGATTGGATTTTTCAGCAAGTTAACTATGAGAATGTTTTTTTTAAATAAAAAATCTAACATAAATAGCAATTCAAATTACTGGCTGAAGTCGACTTCGTAAGTCAGTGAACAATAAACATCGAGTGAACTAAGTGCCTCGTACTATCTTGACTTAGAAGTAACAACTTGATTGTGGAGTGATAGAGTCGTCGAATCGATCTATCCAATCAACATAATTTAACCAAGTTAATTTTATGTTCAGTTGTACACTTGTACTTATTTGTAAAGTTCCACTAGGTTACACCAAAAGCAAAAGAAACCACTAGGTTAATGTCAATTCTGAACTGAACATTGGCATCAATGCCATCACATTAGCTACTTCAATTCACACAAAAAAAAAAAAGTTACTTCAATCCATATCAGATTTAATTGTAGACGAAGCGTACTGTAAACAAAACCACTATAAATAAAGGTTGAGTTTCACTTTACATCTCGGTCAATTATGAGTTTTTTTTTTAATAAGAGAAAGTTGCTCAAGTGGTAGAGAGCACACCTTCAACCACCCCAGGGTGCACAATAGAACCGTTGATCTCGTTGCTGTTGGTTATGAATTAGTTTCATGCTACAATTTGGTCTAGGGCTCCTCTTGATAATGCTGTGCACTACTCCTTCCTAGTTTCTTAGCTGTTACAGAGACCATTCACGGATACGCAATCAAATCAAATGCTATTAAGTACGAGTAATATTTGGTGAACAATAATATGAATTGAAATTAAACCATGCAAATATATAGATGCGATTGTGATATCAAATATCCCGTCAAACAGCTCACGTTGCACAAAATACCCCTACTGAAGCCTGCATAATTAGCGGGCATAGCGGCTCAGTAGTAAGAAATGCACCAGCATGATCATGCAGTCGTTGTTCAGTTCCTTTTTGTTCTATTTTGATAGGAAGTGATTGTATAACGAGTGTGAGCCTGTGAGCAGCTTATGCAAAAATCAAACGAAATAATAAAGTACAAGAAAAAAAAAACGCCATTGTCCAGATTGTCTTAAATTATCTGCCAAAATTTTACTTGGTCATTTTAAGTCCCCGGCGCATAATTTCTCTTTTCGGCAAGCTCTTAATATCAATTTAGAGAACGCCCACGAGGCCCCGACTTCTCATTGGGCAAAACACCGAAATGTTACAACAATTGGCATTTACAGAAAGGTGGGGCGGCCAATGTCAACCCCAAATCATATAACACAAGACATGTACAAAAACAAAAAATTACACCTAAATCTTCTCCCATTCCCCATGTGTATCCCCTATTCTACAGTTATTTCAAGTATGCTCGTGAGTCTTGGTCTTTTGTACGTTCTAAGAAGCAGAGATGAACAAACAACACTAACTGAAGAAAGAGCCATGCAAGCACCTGCTACCCAAGGAGGCAACTTTAACCTTATCCAGGGATAGAAAACACCGGCAGCAACTGGTATGGCGATCACATTATATGCCATTGCAAAGACATAGTTCATCCTAATACGCAAAAAGGTTTTTCTTGAGAGATCAATGGCTGTTATTACATCTTCAAGATTATTTCTCATCAAGACGTAATCTGCGGCCTCAATTGCAACATCTGTTCCTGCACCAATTGCCATGCCAACATCTGCAGCAACAAGGGCTGGTGAGTCGTTGATGCCATCCCCAACCATGGCCACCAAACTTCCATCCTTCTGAAACGAACGAACTACTTCCGCCTTTCCAGCTGGCATCACCTCAGCCCTCACATCATGAATACCAACCTATTACAAAAGCAAATCCCATCACACTTCTAGTACAAAAAAGAGTGAGTGCAACATGCATAAAAGTAACCTCAAAGGATCAGAATTTCACTTAGTAGGTTTTTTGTATTTAAATAGTCACCACTCTGTCTAATCTTCTTGTAATTTTTGTGGATCATTCTCATTTTGACTGGATTATTGCCTACAACAATGCTCCAACCCCAGCCAGGGTTAGGTTGGGTTGGATGCAATAATCTTAATCTTAACTGAACGAAGACACTGTATCATAAGAAGAAAGTTCTTCTCAAGCTGCATCATGAAAGCCCTCAGATACAGAAAATGAAGGTGATAAGCAGTGATTACCTCCTTGGCAACAGCTTTTGCGGTTCGCCAGTTATCCCCAGTTACCATGACTGGTCTAATACCCATCTTTTCAAGTCCCTCTACAACAATAGCAGCTTCTCGCTTCAGAGGGTCTGCTATTCCTAAAACTCCAACCAGGACATCATTATGTACAACAAGTACTCCAGTCTTTGCACTCTCTTCTAGCTCTATGACAAAGTTTTCAACATCTGCAGGTACAGAAACTCCATTTTCAGCAAGCAGCTTCCTGTTCCCAACCTAGCAGCAAAGTAATAATATCATTAACAGGCTAACCTTAACCTTTTATGCAATGCAACGAAGGGTAGTAGTCAGGAACTCACCAAAACACGTTTTCCATCAATTGAACATTGGATTCCTCTACCAGGCACAGCAACAAAATCTGAAACATCCAAAAGCCATCCAGAATATTTGGAATCTTCGGTTTTGTTCTCTGAGTCTTTGGTTTCCGAAGGTTCAAAGAAGTGAAAATGCCGTGCATATTCAACTACCGCCTTCCCCAACGGATGTTCACTACTAGCCTATGACATGAAAACAATACAATTATCAGCGGACTCGCATTTGAAGTTACAACCTTGATTAAACTTATTCATGCATGGGATTTGCAGATTCTACCCCAATCCTACTCAAAGAAAAGACAGTTACCAGTTTACAAAGGGTATCCAATATGTGACTTCCTATGTTTCATTTTTTATTTGTTTTCTTTTTAAGTTGTTATATATCTTCTCTTCTCCAGAGTCTTAACCCAATCCACTTTGGGTCGGGTGGCAAGGACCAAACGTGATCCACACCACAAAATAATTCTTTCAAGCAAAATATGCAAGTGTTCACAAGTAATTCAAGAATAACTACCTCTGCTGAAGCAACTAATGTAAGAAATTGACCACGATCCATCCCGGAAAACATTTTAGCAGTTGTAACAGTGGCTTTTCCTTGCGTAAGGGTACCAGTCTTGTCAAATATAACATACTTAACCTTCTGAACCCTCTCCAATGCATCTCCTCCTTTTATCAGGACCCCGTTTTTGGCACCTACCCCAGTGGCAACCATCACAGCTGTCGGCGTAGCCAAGCCCAGAGCACAAGGGCATGCAATCACCACAACAGATATTGCAAACATCAGGGAAAATACAAAATAATTTCCATTCTCCGGTAGCCAACTCTGCGGATAAGCTCCAGCCACTCCCGCTATGTACCTAAATGGTCAAAAAATGAAACAACAAGCAGGAAACAAAGTGAATGCTTTAAGAAATGCAATTATGAATATAATAGCCAGAAATGCAACAGGTCAGAATCAACTTACCAACCACACAGAGTCAACAATGCCATCATGACAACAGTGGGGACAAATATGCTTGCGACCTGTGATAAATGAATAAACATTGGTTGAATAACTTTTATACAACAACAACAACACAGTTTATCCAAAACTAATTGGGGTCAGTTAACACGGACCAAAACGGAATTGAATTTCAGTTCAAGTCATAAAGATGTGGCTATGTTTTCAATGCGTGGGCCGTCACTCGCCTACTATGCAACTCTCCTCCTTTCAAGCCCGGCAAAGACTGCTAAAGACAAAAGTTTATAGCACTCACGGGGGGGAGGGGGTCTAACTTCCTTATGTTACATAAAAAAAGGGAGAAAAGGAATCATGGACATACACAAGAGTCGTGAACTGACAAAGAATTACTGGGTTGATAAACTTCAAAGTGACAACAAGAAGTCGTAGGTTGCAAGACAAACATGAAAAGAAAACTCATCAATCAATACAGTAATTATCAAGGCTATCTTAGATTCTCCTACGTGGCCAAAAAGGCGGAACACGGTATGGACAGCAGTCATAGCTCCCTCCCTATGAAGGATTTCACATGCTACGCCTTCACGTCACAAGGAAGGCTGCTTTCCCCCAAGCGTCCAGCCAAAAACTATACTCCCGCTGTCTTAAAAAAAAACTCCCCGAACCTTCACTGTTGGCACGAAGTTTAATGCATGCAAGATATGTGGTTCACACAGCTTAAAAAAGAAACGGCAACCTAAACCACTAATTATACAGCTCTAAAAGATGGTCAGGAACCCGTTAACTTTGAATATCCCAGAAAGGAAAACGTACCCTTCTCTAAAGACGGAGGGTGAGGGGATTTCAGGAGTGGAAAGAGAATTCTAGAAACCCTATGCACTTCATCTAGGGTTTATGCAGCCACAACCTATTTAACTAAGAACTTTTCTAGAAGCAAGACTATCATGATACTTTCACTATTTTCTTTGTATTGTCAAAAAGTCAATTACACATGAATAACAATCCATCACAAGAAAAGCCACATGACGTATCCAGCAAAACAGAAACTTACAAAGTCCGCAAACTTCTGTATAGGGGCTTTAGACATTTGTGCAGACTCAACCAGGTTTATTATTTGGCTCAGAACAGTGTCAGTTCCAACTTTGGTTGCCTGGATATGCAGTACCCCATGCAAATTCATAGTACCCCCAATAACAGATGAGTTGACCTCCTTTGAGACAGGAATAGATTCTCCAGTGACCATACTCTCATTAACATAACTCGAACCCCAGAACACTAAACCATCTGCAGGAACCTTAGTACCAGGCAGAACTTTCAGCATATCACCTGGTTGAATTAGCAAAGCATCTATTTCTTTTTCTCCAATGCACTTGCCACCTGAGAAGAAAAAGAAAAGGAAGTGCAAAGTTGGTCAATGTGACGATTCACTCTAAGCAACAGGCCCAGTCCCTCCCAAATCATGGCATAAAAAGATTAAAAAAACACTTGAAATGCACTAGAAAAAACATGGGCAATTAAACCAATTTAGTTAGAATTTTGTCAGCATACCTTTATCCTTCACAAGCAGCAATGCTGTAGCAGGTGCCAATTCCACCAACTTCTTAATTGCATCTGATGTTTTGCCTTTTGCTAAGGACTCTAAATACTTTCCCAAAAGGACAAAAGTTATGAGCATGGCACTTGTTTCGAAGTACGTTGGAGACCAGAAACCAGTTACGGCACCGTAAAGCAGAGCACAGACAGAGTAAACATAGGAAGCTGATGTTCCTAAAGCAACTAAGACGTCCATGTTGGTTGACCCACGACGAAGTGCTTTACCGGCTGCCACATAAAAACGCTTCCCAACACCAAACTGAACAAAACTCACCAGAATCCATTTCAGCCAATCTCTCATCAGGAAAGGTCCACATCGCCACAAAAGAAAAGGATATAGCAGAGGTATATGCGGGCAGACTTTTATAAGGAACACAGGAACCTGTCGGGTAAAGAAAAAGAATCATGTTTCGACTTTTGACAGGATTAACTCTATACAAACAGATACCATTTGGTTAGCATCTTTGAAAGAAGATGGATCTAGAGCCTATCTCACAACAAGACAACGCAACATTTTTCCATTTTAAGTTGTATTAAGCAGTGAATCGTAGTCTTGTCCTGTCTTCTCTTCTCTAAGGCACGCATACAAATAGTACATTACAACCTTTGCTCAGGGGTTTGTACGGTCACATCATCTTTTATTGTCCCTCTTAAAGTCATCTACTTCATGGCTGACAAAGCAAAGTATTGAACAATCACGGCACTCCTTCTGTGGATACACAATTATCAGACAGCGCATCCAAATCAGTATTTCTGTTCTACTGTTCCTATATCAGGCATCGCATCTGAGCTGATTTTATAACTTAACCTATACAAGATCCGTACAAGCTATAACCATCTGGCCAGTTAGGCATCGATAGAAAACCTTATAATACAAAGTTACTTCTAGAAATCTTTCTAGAAAATGAAACACTCTTGAATCATGAAGCGTCTTGGGGACAACAATGCAAATAAGAAACAGCAAACAAGAGAAGAGATACTCACACTAAGAAGCAAACTGGACGAAAAGAGGTGAAACATTTTAGAGGTCTCCTCCAAATCTTTAGAGGTCATTCTTGAGAAGGGGTTTTTTACTCGTACTTTAAATCTTCCATCACTAGCCTCCTCAATGCTATCAACCAAGGACCGGGAACGAAGTACCTCAGGATCAAAACAAACTTCCAGCACTCTCGATGCCCTATCAAACCTAAACTGCCGCACCCCTTTTAAATTACAAAGTAAGCCTTCCAGGAACTGTGCATCTATCTCCCCACAAATCCCATCAACATCAAGAATGATTTTGTCCTGTTCACTGCTCTGTACAAGTGACGCATCAAAACCAGCATCTTCAATAGCAGTAACTATATCATCCTTGCTGATAACATGAGGATCATATTCAACTTCTCCTAATGAAGTAGTCAAAGAAACCACAGCCCTGGAGACCCCAGGTAAGTCCTTCAAAATACCTTCAACAGAGTTCACACATGCTGCACAAGTCATGCCACCTATACTGAACTGCCCCGACAGAGTTTTACTTGGCTTTGAAGACGGCAAACTGGTATCAGGCAAAATTTCTGCCTCAAAACCAGCATCTTCTATAGCAGTTTTAATGTCCTCATCCTGCAGGTATAAAGAGAGACCAATTTAAAAAAAAGGTAATGCTATGTGGAAGCACCGGATATAAACAAATACCAACAAATTCTCAACTAATTTTGAGCGAATTTGTCTACATGTCAACCGTCAAACATCATCGTAAATGTAAGTGGCTAAGTGCCATCATTAGACTCCTTAGTTACTTTTAAGGTCACTCTCATTGTAAGCCAATGAGATCATGACACTACAATAAACGAACAAACCAACCCACCATTCACTGAAGGTACAATTCAAATGATTATTAGGAGGAAAAGCAGTCCTCTAAAAGAATTCAAAGAAACCTTAAAATCTAAAGAGCTATTTCCTATTCAGAAATCCCTTTCATAGACTACCATAATTAATACTCCCTCCGACGCACTTTTATCTTCCATTTTCCATTTGCACAATATTTAAGCTGGAGTGGTTGAGATTGAATATGGTCCATTCTACCCTTAAATTACATGTTAATAGCACATATGCATATGTTCAGTGGGGTAAAGGTAAAGATTAAGGGCATAATCAGAAACTAAGTGGGGACCATGAACAAATTAAGAAAGTTGGAAGATAAAAGTGGAACGGAGATATGGAGTAGTAGTATTCATTTTCTCATCTTCTCTATTCCAATAACCCTTTTTATTTAGGTTGACTTCGACAATCTGCCCTAAGTTCATTGCCTAAGCATCTTTCAAGCATCCTCAGGGCAGCACAACAACATAAACGTAACAACAATCACTTTTAAGTCAATCCCATTTTTAACGAACATGAATTCTACTCTAAGGTACTCTTAACAAAGAAACCAACTAACTACTTACTCTAGGTACAATACCCATAACCATCTCTATCCAACCAACAACGAACTTTACGCCCCTACTCTAAGGTACTCTTTCTTCCTAACCTATTAATCTCATCTCATCTCATCTACTCAACTAACTATACTTACTTAGAATATAAGCAACCCCATCAAAGCTTAACTTAACCCAATTCCACCTAACCAAAAGAAGAAAACAACCAATCCACCAACTCATGTAACCACAGCCAAAAATTCCTAATAACCCGAATTGCATCTTCGTTCAATTCTTCCGTTTCACCAGTATCTTCAATCCCCAATTATGATCAGCAAGTCTTTGGTACACCGTGTGAAATGGGAAGAAAATTGTCACTCATAATAAAAGTACTTACTAATGGCATTTAAAAGGTGAGCAATAGTAAGAGAAAAATTTGTGTGAACCCGTTTCTTATATAAGACTGGGAGAGAGGGGTCATTATTGTTTACCCGATGGGTCACTATTGTGCACCCGAGGGGGTCATTAATACTCAGTCTCATATATAAAACGGGTTCACACAATTTTGAGGTGTTGTAATGCTCTGTAATAAATAAATAAAAAACAAGTGTACACTGTGGTTAACGTGTACACCGGGTGCACCTAGGAGTTAATGACTATGACTTATATTGTCCCAATTCATCTTGCAAAAAATATTCCACAAGCAGCTCATAAATCATGATCTCGATTTTATACCAAAATTTAAGCTCACAAATAATTTCCAACTAAGTCAATATATCATATGATCAGTAGATAATAGTAAGTAACGGAAAGAAATAAACGCACCGAGGTCAAACGGGGGTCAAAGGAAACGTAGGCCAAGTTCTGAAGGAGAGCAACAGAAGCATCAAAAACACCGTTAATTGAATTAAGTGCTTGTTCAACCGACGTCGAGCATGCTGAACACGTCATCCCAATCACCCTCACTTGCACCCTTCTCTTCATCAACGGTTGTGATTTCTCCACGTCGTCCTCGTAGTCGTCCAGCAGCCGCATATCCTCCAGATCCTCCTCCTCCTCGTCACCGCCTATACTAAACGGTGATGATGAATACGACGTCGTTTTTGACATCTGGATTTTGGAAGCCATTTTTGTCTTGGACCCCACCCCCCACGAGGACAGAGAGAGGGGTTTGAGGGAATAATGATTATTATGTGGGCTTTTTTTTATTTTATTGAAATGATGGAAATAATGGGGTGAGGGGGGAATAAAAAGAGGGGAGGGGGGAAGGAGAGAGAGTGGAGTTGGTGGGTTTTGTTTGTTAGGACAGGTGAAGTCGTTGGGTGGAAATGTGAGTAAGGATAGAAAAAAGGTGTTTAAATTTGGTGAACTTTGTTGTTGTACTGCAAAGTACTGTGAGCATGGATTTTTGTTGTACTACACAAAACGAAAAAATGCAAAATGGATGAATGCGTATGCGTATTTTGATTTGGACGAGAAAAGAGGGAGGGAAGATTGGGAGAAGGGTCGTTCTTGATGGGTATCGAGAAGATCGAACTGATGAGATATGATAAGGGAACAAATTTATTAGTGTAGTACTAACGTAACGCGCAATATATCAAGGGCACTAGCTATGACCTTGACCCGTGAGCAAAAAATGAGATAGTTTGACAATGGATTTGAAATTGACTTGTATTGATGTGGAACTGTGGATTAAGGGGGAAGGAAAATAGATAGAGGATTGTACAATATTGGTAGTAGTAGGTTTAGTGGTTGAGTTGGAGATGGCCTTCATCATGCTTCATTTTTATTTTTAGGGGACTTCATCGTGATTCATGGGATTGGAGTGAGATCATGTGAGTTTATTCATAAGATCATGTGATTTTATTCATTAGAATAATTGATTTAATTTATGTTGGATTGTTTATATGATAATGATGGTTAATTATATAACGGGTGAAATTATGACTAAAAATAAGGATACTTACTTATTGTTTTTTAAAGGTGACTAATAGTATATGGTGCAATACTTTAAAAAAACACTTCGTACTTACACCGAGTGCACCTAAGAATTTGATGTCAAGGGTTTTGAGTGAGATCATGTGATTAATGTTGGATTGTTTGTATGATGATGATGATGGTTATATTTTAGTTATTCATTAACTAATTAATTAGATATGAACTTGTACTTTTTGTGGATAAGGGCAAGTAGTAGTGTAGTATACATGTATCTCTTTACATTTAAGGTTAATATATAATTGTCCTTATATCATCGTATTATGGATAAGGATGGGTGATAAGTATTTGGAATAACCACCGTAGAACTTTCACTTTTGATAAGGATCTATAAGTAGAACTATTTTCACATTTCCATCATCATCGGATCTAGTGGCCGAGCCAGGAAATAATCTCGTTGGGGTCATCATAATATATACTTAACCAGTAACAAACGGACAAAAAAGAAGAAAATCACACTATTTCAAAACGGGAAAAAAATGTAGCTTTTAAGCGTTGATCCTCTAACCTGTGGACAGGATAATGGAGTACTTTACCAGCAAAGCAGCTTAGTCTTTCTAATATTTTGATGGGGTCATTACTATATGTTTTTTGGGGCACTGTAAATAAATTATGTTTTTCTTAAAAGGAAATCCTTGTGTCGATGGGGGTCATCTGACCCCATCAAGGACAACATGGCTCCATCCCTGATCGGATCTTCTTCCTAAGTTTTATTTTCATTATTTGTTATTTTTATTTTAAGAGAATGCTCCAATACAATTGCTACCAAAGAAATTTATTTTAGGGTAAAACCTAAGAGTAATTAGAATATCGAACATCATACATATGGTAGAGGATAATGTTATCTAAATTTGTTGTCTTTTGATTTTGACATTAAGTTTGAAACAACCTTAAAAAATAATCAATGCTACAACATATAGCGCACATAGAAGAGCAATGATAAGAGATAGTTATATCCCACATGGACATTGAATAGGCGATTTCCAACCATAAAATGTGAGGGAAGTATGAAATGTTGTACCATGAATATGTCCTTTAATGACAAGTGGATAGATCTTTCTATGATAAGTATTGCCTTAAGCTACCAAATCTCCTAAGAAATGCGGAACTCAATGGAGATAAATTGCAATGTTGAAAATAAACGATAACAAAGTTATCATATTGGAAGTATGTGAAAGTCTTATGATTGACAATTAATTTGTTGGTTTTTGATCAAGATTATGAAGTACCCATCTTATTTCCTAGGTTTAAAAACCACATAAATTGAGTTTCATGATGGATTGTTGATAAGGACCATCATTGGCTCATTGCTAACCCGATTTCATTCTAGAAGAAAGTTGTGTGCGCTACAAAGATACAATAACAACATTAACCGAGTATAATCCCTATTCAACGGTGGTGCTTGGGAGTCAGGATGTAAGCAACATTTTCCATGTATAAGAACAAGAAGCTAAGGTTGTTTCCGAAATTGATTCTAAATACAATATCACATTGAAGTGTTGATTTCTCACAACTTCACGAGAAATAAGAAGTATTGGCGGTTTTGTAGGCATTTTTATATAATCCATAATCACCTAGGTGCAATTAGGTCACTCCTCGTAAACATTGTTTTGAAAACCAGATGAAACCGTCCGTTTTGATAATTCAACGAGAATGATTGGTATCACCGGTTTTCAAATCATTGAATAATTGGATTGGTCGAGAATCGGTCAAAATTGACTGATCTCGACCGAGTTTTGGCCGGTTCTGAATTCTAATTGGCATTATATTCAATGTTGGCAAAAAAACACTTTTTTTTTTAGAGAAACAAAAAAACACTTTTTTTTTAGAGAAACAAAAAAACACATATTTGTATAATGTAAAATTTAAATTTTTTAATAATTTTAAAACCTATTTCCAACACTGTTAAATCGTGTTAACCGGTTTAAATTCTTGAAAGTAGAGGACTGTTTGAATGTCAATGCTCGTAAGTCGTAAGTTCGTGACTATCAGTTCCCCGTCAAAAGTCACAATAAGCCGCGAAAGAGCAAAGCCCATAAATTTGCACTCCCCAGTCAGTCACGCTTCACCCTTCTTTCAAAGTCCCATTCCCAATACCATCATGGCTCGTTTGTTATGAGGGATTAGGGGAGGGGATTGGGACTATTAGTCCATGTTTTATTAATCCCTTATTTGGTTACATTATTTGGCTCGTTATCCCACTGTTTCTATCCCAATGAGGAGCAAGTATTACAGTGAGATTATTTTTTTAACTAATCCCTATCCCAATCCCATATAACAAACGAGAGATTATTATATTCCCTCCTTTAATCCCAATCCCCATAAACTAATCCCAATCCCAACTAATAATCCCAATCATGCTTATCCCTCTACCAGACCCCTCGGGTTGTTCATATAATACAAAAACAAAAAAACACCGTCTCTTCTTTTTCTCCGTCTTCATATGGATCTTCTCCTCCAAACTTATTCTAACAATTCCGACGACGAAGATGAACCCAAACCCAAACCCAAACCCAAACCCTTACCCACACCCACAACAAGGCCCATATATCTCCCTCCGCCACCAAAGCGGTCAAAGCCCAATAACCCAGAACACGTAGACGTAGGCCCCCCAGTTCCGGGGAGGTACATATCTAAAAGGGAGAGGGCACTCATGGCTTCGACCTCTGCACCCACCACTGACCCAATCCCTGACCCGACTTCCTCCGCCCTTCCTTCTCCTCGTAAGTCGTGCCCCACCTTCTATTTCTGTTTATTTATGTTACTAAGTATTTTGTCTATTAACAGGTCATTGTATTATTATTTTGTTACGGAGTAGTATTTGTTAAGTGAGGCGTAATATTTTGTCTCTGCAATGTGGTAATAAGTTAATAACACATTTCACAGTTTATTAAATAGGATGAAATTTATCTGCATTGATGATGTTAGACTTTGAAGTATTCGGAAATGAAATTAGAAGAATGCGGTTGATTGAGATTAAATTTTGACGACTTTTGGGAGGGGAGAGAGTGCTAGGTGGTAGGTTTAACGCGTGGTATTTTGTCGCGGGTAGAGAGACTCGGCTTTATTTTGCGAAGTAAACTACCCAGTTTAATCCCCATTCCATGGAGATATGGGGATCAATGTGTGACCCTCAGATGCATTGCTGCATTGAAGTTTGACTTGCTGAAAGTTTGGCCAGCCATTTTTATTTAGTCTGTAAGACCAATGCTGAAAGATAGTATTAGTTCTCTCAACTTTATCGGCAATGGACTAAATGTTGGTTATGATGAATTAGGAAAAACGAGTGGGTTACGAGTTCATTTGATTTCACTTTTCCTTTCGAAATGGCTTCTCATTAAAGTAACAAAGTTGACAAATAAAGTACTTACAAATTTTTTTTTTAAAAAAGAAGGGGTGTGTTGAAAATGCCTTCTTAGTGCACTATACAGAAGTAGTGGGTGAGGTTGAAGTGACCATATCACAAGTAGTTGTAATCTGTTGGTTTTATGGACGGTGATGGAAAATAAAGGCACATAGGCTTCACCTGAGGGTAAATAATTTCTACTACCCCAGAATGGAAGATTTTCTGTCACTACTAGTGTTGTCAGCTTTAACCGTTGGGGTCCTGACTTCCATATGTTGACCTCTATTGCTGCTAATTTGAGCTCTATGTGTTCTGCATGAATTATGATCTGCTAGGTTGCTCTGAATTTTTACTACATTTTGGCCATGGTTCTGTATGTGCATTCCTATTGTTTAGTGCTTTCATGAACTGTTGGAACTCGGAAGTGATACTGTACGCTACACACATCTCGATCTGTGCATCTCTCTCTTTTCTTTTTCTGTTGTTGTTTGAGTTTGGACACATGGGGTAAGGGGAAACAAAATTCACTCTGATGAGCAGAGCGTTTTCCATGCGAATAAAAGTAGTGAATAATGCTCTATTTGTGGCCTCTGAAGTAGAGTTGTGAGCTAAGTTTGAAACACTAGGGTACAAAAGGTTTACCAATATATGAGGTGCAGTTGAGATTCTGAAAACAGTTGTTAGATGTGTAACTGGGGCTATCAAGATAAACTTATCATGTAAAGGTGGCACATCTTTTGTTTAGTCACTCTCTACCTCCCCCTTCTTTGATTCCCTCTTCTCGTTCTTCTTCTCCAACGTCTTAATCTCAAATTTGTTAGGGGTCGGCTAGCAAGGACCAAATAGGATCCGCACCCCACACACTCACATCCCAATCTTGGTTCATGCAAAGGAGATGTGAGTATGTGACTATGTGCTGGCTGTCAGTGGCCTACTACCCTACTTTCCTCCTTTATCCGGTTCGAAAGTCAACATGTTAGATGCTTCAAGCTTGCCAGCTCTACTTAATTTAGAGAGAGGGACATCACTTCAGTCCAACTTGAGTAAGATCATTGTGATGTAGGATCTGCCTTACTTTGAGGCCAGGAATTGCTGTCTTCTGAAAGGCTTTCGGTAAAGGGATTATGTCCTAGAAATTTGATTATTTTTGTTGGTTTTGGGTTATAAACATCTAGTCACCTACACTAAACATCAAACTTACACCCACACCTGCAGGTGCATGCCCGAACTTCACTGCCTTTTTTCCTTTCCCTTCTTTTAAGATATTTCTGATTGCTCATAAACAAAAAGTTCTGTTTACCCTAATGATCTTCTAGATTTCTAGCATTGTGTGTCCAGCCTGATATTAGATGAATTGTTGTATTGGGTAGTTTCATGCAAATCATGGTTTTGTGGTTTCTTTCTTTTATAAAATAATCTGCTTCATATTGTTAAAATGAAAAAAAAAGAGTATTACACCAGTGGCTTATATCTTGGAAATTTGTCTTCCAATTTTTTCATCAAAATCCATTGTTGGAATGCAATTCTCTGGAATTACATAATATTATAATTCAAATGCTCACGTACAGATATAAAATGTATGTCAATCAAGCAATGTTGAACTAGTGTTACTGCTTGCAGTGAGAGGAAGTATCTCCAGGGCAAATTTGAGGCATGATATATTGTTGTCTTTGAGGGCGCTGTCAAATGGGAGTCATGTCAAGAAAAAACTCCCTTGCACAAAATCCATTGATTTGAAGGGTCACTCGAAAGCCGTCAATGCTTTGCAATGGTCAACTACTCATGGTCAGTGTCATCTTTCTTATCTGTGAATTAGACGATGATGAAGTTTTATCCCCACAGTGCTTTCCACTTTGTTTTTGCTCTTCTTGCTATTTTAGTGTGTGATTTAAATGCTTTCCAAATTGTAGGAATTGGAGTCATTGTTTACTTGTTTTCTTTTTGTATTCTACTATTATTTCAAGTTTAGTCACAGCCAGTGCATTTGTGGAACTATCTGTCCGTGATTTTTATAATAAATTTGTGCTTAATATGTGAAAAATGATCTTCTGAGGTAAGTAGGTTGCTTTGGAACCAGGTAGAATGGGTTAATTGTTGAAAATGATAGTTAATAGCTCATTTACGTAGTTGTTATTGCACAATATGTGTGACAGTTTTTATGTTACTTAATAGCTAGAGTTAAGTGTGGTTAAGTTAGAGATTAGTAGTGGGTTACTAGGTAGCTCTATAGTCACAATCTAGGAGTGTAAATACCCATGTACTCATGCTGTATTATATCAACATATCAATACAAATCAGACAAATATATCTTAAAACACTGCTTCCCTCTTCACATGTCCAACCAGAGGTTATTTGTAGGAGCTCTGTGGGGCCCTTAGGGCCCTCACATCTCTGTCCTTATCAATGATTAGGTTTCTAGAATAAACTCCCTCGAACATTCACTACATGAATGCATTCTATAGGAGAAGTTGTTCTTGTAAAACCAACATTAATGAACAAGAAAGGGGTTTCAAAAAATGATTTGAGTTTTTTTTTTCTTTTTCGGGCCTGGGTAGAATCTTAGGAGTCTTGAAATTCTGCAACTGCTATAACTT
>ONZK01001141.1:9794-25814 GCA_900322385.1 Pharnaceum exiguum | reverse complement strand
GTAGGCCAACCTTTGAGTGTTTTACAAAGGAATTGGTCTAACTTGTAATTGTTCTTTTGGGAGGACGGCTTGTCCTCCATATCCATTAATGAAATTTTTTCTTATCTAAAAAAAAAAAAACTTATTAAATCACAAATGGATTTTGGACTATGGCTTTGGAGAAGTGGATGTATTTATTGTTTATTTTCTCCTGAATGGCCCTTTTGAAGTGTTTTGTGAGCACGAAAAAAGAAATGAAGATTACAGTTTTTGAATAATGATATATTGATACTTAGCACATCTGTGCCACTAGGCTCAAGTATGGGCAACGTTGAAACTTAAATTCTTTCTTGTGCGAGTTTCTTTGGTCATCTCTATTTAATTAATCATACGTAGTCTTATTCTTGAGGATAATTAGATCCTCGGAGATGGACTTTACCAAGCTTGAAACCCTTTGTGTGGAAGCATCTGCCTCTTCCGGCCTTTTGTCCTGGTACAGTAGTCCTCCTGTAGATATGTGCAACTGATGTTGTCGTACTGGTTCTTTTGGCATGTTAGGTGACATTGAAGTTTCATTACGTAATTTTATGACAGATCTAGAACAGTGTAGTGAATGTTTTATTTTTTTTGGCGGGGATCCTTTACTGTCCGTCCACCATTGTTGACATTTGAAGAGGAATAATAGGAACATTTGGAAGTGCATTCAGCTTATGTTGAGGCAATCAAGAATTAACTCTTTGTCACTAGGAATATACAGTGACACCATCAATGAGGGTTATGAATCCCAAATTTGATGCTACTACTTCACCTGTATGGGGGACCATGGTGCTTGGGAAATGTGCGCTGGATTTCTGCTTGGGTAATTTCTTTTGGAATTGTTTCACTTAGTGGTGTAAACTGATGCAGGTTTGTGAGCCTGAGTTAGGTTTGAAGTTCACATTCGATCTTTGTGATGATCTGGCGCCACTAGAATTGGCAGCTTGTTTTCTTCCTGATTTGTGCTGGGTATAATAGCATTTAGGCCCTGTTCGTTTCGCAGCTTATCGGCAGCTTATTCAATAATCTTAAGCTCAGCTTATTAGATAAGCTTAACTTTTGCAGATAAGCTGTGTTCGTTTTGTCAGCTTATGGAGACTTGGTAAGCTAGCTTATTTGATAAGCTGTATAAACTAGCTTATCAAATAATCTCATATCCATAAGCTTTCTATATTCCAATATTACCCCTACTGAAAATATTATCGTTTATAATTAACAATTATAATTGTCCTTTTTGTCATTTTACATTAATCAGCTTCAGCTACTTCATCCGAACACCCTAATTAGATTATCTATTAAGCTTCATCTTCAACTTAAGCTAACTAATAAGCTTCAGCTAACCAATCAGCTTGAGCTAGGTTTGCCGAACAGACCCTTAGAATGGCCTATTGGATAACACGAGCAGATAAGAGTTGCTTATGCTACACTGCTTAACGCAGCCATTGAGATGCAGGTTGAAGGCACTAGATTTTCCTGGATGACCTATGATTTCTTACAATGCTGCTGTAGGCAAAGGGATAGCACAACCTAAGCCAAGTCTCCAGTTGATTATTTTATGAAATGCATTAGTAATTTGTTCTGATTCTTTTGTGAGTTCAATTTAAGAAACTTCAATCACTAGTGCAACTCCTTCACTTTAAATTTTGATATAACATTGGCAACGCACCGGTGCTTGGAGAAACTCATTTGCTTACTGATGTTTAATTTGCGAGTTTTTTTTTTTACTTCGTTGGGACTTTAATTATCACAGATTCACAGCTGCGCTTTTTATTTTATGTTAGCATATTCAAATTCTGCATTTTCTGGAAATGGTTAAAGGAATAAAGTTAGAGCATACATTAGAGGTGGCCAATGAGCTGAGTTTGCTTGGATTTGGCTTGGCTTCCAGCCAGGTCAAATCATTGACCCAAGTCAGCCGAGCTGTCTTCGCTTGACCGGAAATCGCTGACTTGCCAAGCTGGCTCAGGTCAAGACCCCCGAGTTACGACTTGTCTGACCTCGGTTATGAGTTGGCCACCACATACTATATGTATATGTACGTTTAAACCCTGAGTGGGTAGCTCAGTTGGTAAGACTTCTGAAATTTATTTTAGAGGTCCCAAGTTCGAGTCTCCTTAGGGCCACTGTGATTTTTACCGGTCGTTAACTTCAGGGCCCATGGGATTAGTTAGGCGAAGCCTAGATACCCATGTTATCTGAAAAAAAACTGTTTGTATATGTATGTTTTTACAAGGATCTCAAACTATTGCAAAAAGTGACAGTTCCTTGCTCTCCGACTACCACAAATAGTCTCTACTCCAACTTTTGGAATTTATTTGATCGAGAGTCTTTTCGATCCATAGCCAGCCCCAAATATATCACGAGTTCACAACCTCTCACAACATTCTCTATCCCATTACAGTCTCCCTCTCTATTCATATATGAGAAAAAGAACCTCAAAAGTTTCACCATTTCCGTCCACATTTCTCACCTCACTCTCCCTCCCTTCTCGCTCTCATTTACTTTTGACAGCTCGAGAAGGTTAGGCTTGCAGCTTCGCTCATTTGGCAGCTCCACATGAAAAACCTAAACCAAATTATTATTGTTAGGATGTTTTGCCCATCCAAACTTTTTTTATTTTAGTGGAGTAGGAGTATTAGTCTTGGGAAACATGAAGCATTTTATATGATCAGTTACTGAGATATATAACTTTTATCCTGTGTGCTGTGCTTCTTGTGTGTAACTTTTATCATAGAAGAGAAGACCATACAATTTTTCTAAAAAAATTTATAAGGTAAATAAGAATTATAATTACAGCTTAATGATAAGAAATGTCTGGCGTTCCAGTTACCTGTTTGACTCGCAGTACGGCAGTATTAGTTCCTATCCCTGACTGTCTTTTCTTTGTGTTACTTTGTTTCTTACTGTTCTTCCAATTTAGTGTACAGCCCATCTCCTAGCATCAGCTGGAATGGATAATGTCATCTACATATGGAACGTGTGGAACGAGCAACAAAAGTTGGCACGAGCTTTTACTCATCATAATGCAGCCGTCAAAGATGTGAAATGGTCACCACAGGGACAATTTGTTCTTTCTTGTGGTTATGATTGCTCAACTAGGTTGCTTGACGTTGAGAAGGGTTCTGAAAGTCAGTCATTTACAGATAGCCAGGCCGTTACAACTATCAAATTTCATCCACAAAACTCCAATCTGTTTCTCTCCGGTGGATATAAGGGTTTCCTCAAATTGTGGGATATCCGTGTAGGAAAGGTGGTTCATGAATATATGAGAGGTTTAGGGCCGATACTTGATGTTGAGTTTATGGTAGATGGCAAACAATTTATTTCCTCCAGTGATGAATCAAGAAGCAATGTCAGTGAAAATTCCCTAGTTGTCTGGGATGTTGCTCGGGAGGTGCCCCTCTCCAATCAGGTCAGGTTCTTACCTTGCAGTCTTTCCTGTTGAAATAGATATGCACCTACTTGCTTATCAGGCTAGCAGTCCACAAGCTGCTGTATGCTACAATGACTTTTGTATGATTTCCTTAACTTTGTGAGAAATTAGGATATAGGGATTCAATGGCTACAGTCCTGCAAGAAAGAGATTTGTGTATGGCATGATGTGGATCAGTTGATCATGCATTGATCTCCAGTCTCTCTGTAGTTCTTTTAATTTGGCGTACGCAAATCTATCAGAACTTTCATGGGATACCTGTACTTGCTTAGATAACTACGCTGCACTGTGCTTTTAGAAACTGAGCTCTCGGAATAGGTAGGTAACATATACTGCCTGATGTATGCTCTTTACTAGCACTATAAGCTTTTTTCATTTGGGGGAGGGTGGAGTTCGTAGCTTCTTTGTGGGAAAACTCGGTGGGGACTATCCTTTTTCAGTTATACAACGCAATTGGCTCTCTTTGTAATTTTACTGAACTTGAAGGACATCTTGTCCTTTGAGGCTCATTTGACACTTGTTTTATGAAACTTATTTTTAATTTCTATCAAAAAAAAAAAAAAACAGCACTATAAGCTTTTTGACCTTCTTTAGCTGTTGTCTCTACCTACCTGTAGCACAAATCTCCCAACAATCATATGGGAACCTTGAGTAGGAATTAAGAAGTGATATGTGTTCCTGCTTAACACGCACACAAAAAAAAAAAAGAAAAAAAAAGAACAAACAATGACAATATGGCCTTGGCCACAAGGCCCACTGAGTGGGTAGCTCAGATGGTTAGACCTCAGATATCTTTTCCAGAGGTAAGTTCGAGTCTCTCAGGGCAATTGGAGGTTTTTCTGTTCGTTTACTTCAGGACCCATGGGACTAGTGAGGTAAAGCCTGGACACCCACGTAATTTAAAAAAAGGCCTTAGCCACAATTCAACTCGTTAGCTAGCAGTACCAAATGTTGCTCCATGGCATAGAGATGTGAGTAGGTTCACCTTGCAACTCTCCTATATCCTGGTCAAGGCATATGGTAATTGAAGTTTATGATACTCAATAGTGCCATTGTTCTTCTTGTTTTACCTCTTTGTGAAATGGAGAATCTCTTTAACAACGAGAATCTGTGTAGAAGAGGGACTTAGTCAATGTATATGTAGGTACGGAGGAATAATCTGATAATGTTAGATGATAATACTTCCAATACAAGTGGGTTTTACTTTGTTGAAGTTTTCAGAATCGCCCATGATATATATCGATATATTGAGACACCAGATATACAAACTTATCTCGTGAACAAATGAGAAGTTCTGCAGATCTGTTTTGTTTGAGGATGTGACCTTTGTATGTTGATGAGTGTCAGTCCAACTTTTGGGATTGGTGTTGAGGTGGAGAACTTTGCTTTGCTACTGTGATGTCATTATTTTTTCTGTAGCTTCATTTTGGCACTAGTATAGACTACAGAGTCAAGCACATGAAGTGGGTGATAAATATATGAGATAAACGACATGGGGACATTCTTGTGTCTTAAGAGAAATATCTGCTGCTGAAACACAGGTCTGCCCATCTACCTGAGGGGCGGTGAGGTGTAAAACTTTATTTGAATTTGTGTCAAGAAATTTCTGTAGTGTCATTCTTATTGTTTACATCAAGGCTGTTACTTATTAGGCCATACTATTTCAAACCTCTTCTCTTGTTTACCCAATCACTTCGATTCCAGTTCCACTTGTGCTCTAAGTTTTTTTTTGGACAGGTTTATGGAGAAGCTTACACCTGTCCGTCTGTTAGGTGTCACCCTTGGGAACCCTTTTTCGTTGCCCAGTCCAATGGGAACTACGCTGCGATTTTCTCTACTAAACATCCATTCAGAATGGACAAGTACAAGCGGTATGAATCCCATGGTGTTTTTGGATTTCCCATCAAGTGTGGGTTCAGTTTGGATGGGGAAATACTCGCCTCTGGCTCTGCTGATGGTAGCGTTTACTTCTACAATGTCAGGTCCTCTAACATCGTCAAGAAAATCAAAGTTTATGATCAACCATGCGTTGATGTTGC
This sequence comes from Pharnaceum exiguum, assembly GCA_900322385.1. Taxonomy (NCBI): domain Eukaryota; kingdom Viridiplantae; phylum Streptophyta; class Magnoliopsida; order Caryophyllales; family Molluginaceae; genus Pharnaceum; species Pharnaceum exiguum. The sequence continues at coordinate 20,327 of ONZK01001141.1, read as the reverse complement.
TTTTCATCCTTCCATGCCCAATGTCATTGCTACTTGCAGTTGGAGTGGCAATGTTTTGGTGTTAGAGTGAGCTGATTGGTGATCGTGGTTAAGTTTCACGTATTGTACATAGGAAGGGGTTCCCAGGCTCCCAACAGTTTACTGATCTATCTTTGTTGGTCTGTACTCGGACAAAATTTTGGGCTGGCAATTTTTGGTCGTGAAATAGTATTGTGTTGCCTTGCCTCTCATAGTCTCGTGTTACAAACTAACAACTGTACTCAGCTAGTTGATCTCAGTAATGCTTTAATCAAGTCTTCATCAGCCAGCCCTTCTTGGTAATTTCCGTTGCCACCTTTGTAATCTGCAACGTTCTTTCATTTCTGAAAAAATATATTCTGGATTAGCGAGATTGTAATGTTTTATGTAGATAAGTAAAAAGAAAAAAATTCACCTAGGGGGGACAAGACGCCCTTGTGTAGGAACAATATCAAGTTATACCAATTTCTTTGCAAATAGTTGATGGTTAGCTTGTTTTTGCTTGCCTGAGAGCTATGACACTTTGACAGGATTCGAAAACACTTCAATTTCAATTACAAATGCACCTCGCTCCGATTTTTTTTTTTACAAATGCACCAATATGTAAATATGTCCAGGTTATGTTATTATTATTATTATTATTATTATCATTATTATTATTATTACCGGTGCATTCGTAAAGATTTTATGACTAGTTTACCTTGAAATTACAAAAGACTAACAATGCTATTTACCAAGGGCTTGGAAGTTGCAACAACAACGTACAACAATAGGACGACGTTCAAACTAATTAAATTAGTGGTACTGAGTGGAGGATTGAAACTTGAGAAAGGCAGCTCAAGCGTCAAGGGCTCATCAAATCCAACACCTACAAGACACGAGGTATCAGGTACTATGTATTACTAGTGTACATAAGCAGGGAAATCTAACCAGTGACAATCCTAAACCTCATTCATTGGACCACTGGCGTCCCTTCAGTTTTTCATCTTTAGCCATGTATTCTTCCATTTCAAGGCCAAACCATCCAAGTTCAAGCGTAGTCGAACCCGAAAATGAGAGGGACTCAAGGGAGGAAGAAACTGAGATACTACCTAATTGGCTGGAGCTCCCGCAGGATATCTGGCTAAAGATATTATCCCTGCTAAGAACCTTGGATATAGTCCAACATGTTGAACAAGTGTGCATGCTTTTTAGTGAGCTCTGCCATCATCCTTCTTTGTTCAAAGTCATTGATATGTACATCTCCAGCGGCAGAAGTTACCAGCCTCTTGCTCGTCACTACAATTCAATTACTTGCGTTGCCGTTGATCGCAGTGCTCATAAATTGGTTGATGTGTATCTGGATCGTCATTGTACCGAGGATACTTTGATGTTTGTCGTTGAGAGGTTCGAATTCGCACTATTTTTTTCATGTTTAATTTCTTTTGTTATTCATATATAGTACCACATTGAATAAGGATTATATACACTCAGTTGTTGTTTTCACGTATCCAAATCATATGTTTTTGGTTCGGGTTAATTCACTGGTTTCTGCATTTTTAATTTTTTATACTCTCTTTTTTTGTTTGTTGATGATGTTTATTTATTAGTCATTACTCATTACAACAATATGGCCGGGGAAATCTAATGAGTAGGTTATTAGAAACCATTTTTCCAATTATTAAGGATAATTTTTCATTTTGGCTCATGCTTTTTTTTTGCTTGCCTGAGAGCTATGACAGATCAAAGAATCTTAAACACCTCCGGCTAAGAAATGTTGAAGAAAATATTCCTCCTAGAGTACTTGTCAAAGCAATTCAAAACCTTCCGAAGCTAGAAGAGTTGCAGCTCATTGTCAGTTCTCTACCATCACATGAAATTGAAGTTATTGGCCATAGCTGCCCTTGGTTGACATCATTCAGCTTAAGTCGACCCAGGTCACCGTGGTATGTGAAAGAAAGAGATGCTGTATCCATTGCTAAATGCATGCCTCATTTACGTAATCTTCAACTGCTAGGAAGCAATATAACAGATGAAGGCTTGGAAGCAATTTTGGATGGTTGCCCTCATCTTGAATTCCTTGATTTACGTGGATGTAATTCTTTACTCAATTTATCAGGACCATTGTGGACAAGATGTACTGAAAGGATCAACTATTTGCGAAGTCCTGTTTCATCAACAAATTATTACTCCATCGTCTCCATGGAAAAAGAAGGAACTCCCTATTATGAATGGAGCATTCTCCCTGCTGTGGCTTCCCCTACTGTGGCTCCTGCTGTGACTTTCTATGATCTTGGATACAATTACAGCAGACGTAGTGTCTATGATGCTGATTTCTTTTATTCTGATCATGAAGATGGCTATCCTGAATACGGATATGATTAATCTATTCAAGGTTTTGGAATTATTTGCCTAATCCCTCTAGAATTTCATTGCCCTTGTTTTCTGTCTGACTGTCTTTGAATTGTAAGCTGTTGCAAGCTGGAAAGCTCAACAATAGTTTGCTTTATTATTGTATCGACTGTTTCTTCTATTTTGTTTCCTTTCTTTTTCTTCCATAGTTTGTCCTGAGAAAAAACCTCGTTGTTGCTGGTCTTGTTTTCAATTTTGTTAAGGCATCTTTTGGTACTTTGTCTTGCTAAACTTTTTTCAATATTTGTTCCAAGTCTTCTATCACTTTTGTTATCGCACTCTCGCACAGCCTTACGTTCATGAAAGTTCTTCCACTTTTTCCTTTTTGTTTGTCTCAGAAAGTTCTTCCACTTTTGATATCTATCATGATATTTTTGGCAAAATGACTCATTAACCCCTTGTACTTCACCCAAATTACCCTACCCCTCATTCTCACTCACCCACCCACTTGTTGAGGTAAATTAATCTTTTACCAACTTTCTTAAAATGTGTGCACTCCTCAAAAGTGGAAGAACTTTTAGAAACGGAGGGAGGGAGTAATATTTAGTCGGAGAAAACAAGAGAACAAATAAATTTGTCACACCGGAAAGTAAAAGTTAATAGTGAATGTGCAACGCACTTGTTATCTACTCGATCATCTTGAACAAGTGCAATTGCGCACGACGACACGAGTATTGCAGCCACACTCAATAAAGAAGTTACAACATAGGGTTCTCAAAAAAATAAAAAAAGTTACAACATGAAGTAGCAATTAGACTTAGACCCTAAGTGTTAGTTAATGTGCAATTAAAAGCATTAACTTTCAACCGTTGTAATTAACCTCCACAACTTACATCATATGCGCAATTGACCTCCATCCACATTTTAAACACAAATTCTATTTAAGCTAAAAATGTTTTTTTTTTAACCATTTGAGCTAGCTAGTAATGTTAGTTTCACATAATAACAATTTTATTTTAAAAAAATCACATTCAAAGACCTAATCACGCCCTAGTACGGTCATCATTCTCACTTACCTAATGCCCTAAAGTTACAAGTGATTAGTTTTTTTCCCTTGCGAGTCTGCAAGTCCACATAACAAGATCAATTGTAATTACTATCATCAAGGACATGTTGATGTATGGCCTTGTAGTTGATCATTCGATCGAGTATACAATTCAAGTGATGGGTTCGACAAAGTTTGGTTAGCACAAACAGGCAAGATAACAGAACTATTGCATATTTGCATGTGCTGAAAGCTTTGTGTTGCTTAACCAAATTATAAATTTCTAATTGGATGGTTGGTTTGAATCGCAGATATGAACTAATTAATGTCACATGATGAAGGGAATAAGAAAATTAAATGAAAGTTAACAATGGAGGCATAATTTTGAAGAAATATAAGGATAATTTGATAAATATCACTTTTTCAAAAAAAAATATGTACGTGTAGATATTTTGGTGATTTTTATTAATTATCTGATATTTATGGAAATAATTACTTAAAATTTATTCTAATTGTTACACTCTAAAGTTAAGGCTTCTAATAGCACATTGACTAAGATTTTTTGTTTGACAATAAATTGACTAAGAGTTATGGAGGTTAATATTCCAATCAGTCATTTCCAAAGGGCGATAACGCTCGCCCACAGCGCACCATATCCAAAAGGGCTATGGTCAAAAATTCGAACTTGAGACTATGTCCAAAAGGGCTTCTTCCAACACTCTATATAATTCGCCCATTACCGTTACGCCATGTGCCCAGGGGGCCAACTAGTCATTTCAGTTGTGATAAAAATCCAAATACTTCCATAAAAAAAGACAAAATTGTTAGAAACCCCTGTCGAAGTTTTTGTAAGGACACCCCTTTTATACAACTTTTTGTTGGAAACCACCTTATAAGAACAATTTTCTTGTGAACAACCACCTACACCTCATGAAAAGACCAAATTACCCTCGTTTGTACCCCAATCGCCCTTTGTGTGTGTATCTTTGATTATTAATTTACCAATTCTCTCAATAATAATTTTTTTTGCTAATATAATTAATATTACCTCATTCACCATAAGTAATTTAGTGTTCTCATTAACATAGTACCACCATACTCAATCATCATTTATACTCATTATCCCATCACCATTAATGGTTAATAAAATCAAACCTTTTCATAATATATTTTGACTCAAAGAGGTAAAGAAAAGAGGGGGTTTAAGTAAATGATTGAATGACAAAAAAGTTAGGAAAGATAATTTGAGTTAATTTGGGGTAGATTAATGAGGTTGATTATGGTGAAAAATGTAGAGTGAAATGTAGCCTAATTAGCCATTGTCAAGAGTTCATTAATTTTATTTTCACTCTAATAATAATTACTATGATAAATTGGTGCTAATTAGTTTGATAGAGATAATTTCTAATTGTTAATCCAAAATTACTTTTGATTATTTGTTTATATCATAAATAGAAAGTCGCATGGAGTTTGTGGTGCAAACGAAGGGCACTCAAGTCATTTCAATGATTTTAGGTGGTTGATAGCAAGAAATATGTCTTTTTTAGGAGGTTGTTTACAAAAACTTTTATAAAAGGGGTGCCCTTATAAAAGTTTTTATAAAAGTGCCTATATAAAAAGGGTTTTAAAAAGGAAAAATTACTTTTTTGGTACCCGACCTATGGCATATTCCCAATTTGGGCACCCGTAGTTTGGGCCTTTACATTTTGGGTACTTGTACTTTATGACCTATACCATAATGGGTACCACATGAGATTTTCGAAACAGAAATCGCTTAAATGAGATCAATATTAGTAATTTTAAACCACGTGGGTTATTTTTTACTTTAACTTCCTTGGTTTTGGGTGCAAAAATAATGAAATAAGATTAATTTTCTTAGTAAAAGGGATTGTTTCAGCGGAAAAAAATTATTTCCTTTTTTGTTTTAATCATTTCTGGAAGGGTGAAAACAACATTGACAACAACATGAGTTAAAATTACTTATGTAAGCCTCATTTAATTAATTTCTGTTGCGAAAATCCTATGTTTCAATAGTACAGGTACCCATTGTGGTACATGTTCAATAGTACAGGTACCCAAAAAGTAAAGGCCCAAACTGCGGGTGCTCAATTTGGGAATATGTCATAAGTCGGGTACCTAAAAAGTAATTTTTCCTTTTAAAAATTTACTCAAAAAAAAAAATCCTAAATAGAAAAGACACATGAAAAAAAAAAGGAAAAAGAAAAGATATCTATCCACACTATTGAGTCTGTATTCTTTTGTTAATTCTTGCAAACTCACTCACAGTGTGTTTCTCATTCACTTTCATTTCATTTCATTTCACAGAAGAAATGTCAGTGATATCACCAAGCAGGCATATTCACATAGACACATTTCACAATTCTATCATCAAGTTACATTATCATCATCATCATGGTGCACTCCTCTCTCTCTCCACCAGGTACAAAAACAACAACTCTTCTTCTTCTTTTCCTGTTACTTGGCGCAACTTCAGTACACATGACTCTGTAAGAGCCTCTAACTCAAATTCTGACCAATACCCAACTCACAAAACCATGCAAAATGGCAGTAGTAGTACTAACTGGATTGATAAGTGGAAGAAACCCAGAAAAGATCAGAGCTTGAAACCTCCTAGGGATGTCTTTAACTATAGGCAGCAAGGTGGTGGTGGTGGGAGAGAGAGTGGAGTACAGGGTGGTGGGAGTACTATGGATAGGATTGTAGATAGGTTGAGAAAGAATGGTTACATGGATGGTGATGGTCATGGTGATGATAAGGTTGATGATAGCGAGAGAGAGAGGGAGAGGGAGAGGAGTATTGAGAAAGGGTCAGTTGAGGATATATTCTATGTGGAGGAAGGGTTGTTGCCGAATACGAGAGGCGGGTTTTCGAGGGATTCTTTATTGGGTGTAGGGAGAGGGAGTGAGGAGGGTGATTATGATGATGGTGATGGTAAAGAGGTGGCGTTTCCGTGGGAGGAGCAGGTTAAGGAGGTGAATGAAGAGGATAATTCTGTTAAGAAGAGGAGTAGGACTTATATGGCTGAGGTTACGCTATCGGACTCTGAGTTGGAGAGGTTGAAGATTTTGACTTTGAGGACTAAGCAGAAGCTGAGGATTGGAGGTGGCGGTGTGACAAAAGCTATTGTGGATGAGATTCATAGCAGGTGGATGTCTTCGGAGATTGTTCGGATTAAAGTGGAGGGTGCTGCGGCTTTGAATATGAGGCGACTTCATGAGATTCTTGAGGTTTGCTACTTATGGTTCATGTCTCATTTGTTCTTTGTACTTACCAACTAGAGCTGAGCTGGTATATGCACTACTAACTAATTTATGTTGCTGAAATGCCGCGAGTTCGAAACCTGAACCTTACTTTTCGGAAACAACCTCTCTGTTTTCTTAACAGGGGTAAGGTTGCGTAGATCCTGACCCGAGTACCCCCATTTAATGGGGATTTAACTCGATTGTTGTTGTCTCATTTGTTCTTTGTATTGGTTATTAACATGTTGCTATGTGTTTTTTTCATGGTGTATCTTTTTGTAGAGAGGTAATAAGACTCAAGAATATACACTAGAAGAAGCACTTATAGCAATCTCCTACCTTTTTTATTTGTTCAACCACCTAGATCTTCTAGCTATTGAAGCTTGACAATTTAGTAGTTGTTTCTTGTTTGAATAACATTGGACTATAGGAGTTTGGATAAGTTAAAGGAATTTTCGCTATGGTTATTGGCGTCAATCCTATCTTGCCTGGTTTTTGCAAGTGCTCTTTGCAATTCTGTATGATTGACACCATCTTGTGATTTCCATCTCATAACCTTTGATTTATTTATCTTTCTTAAGTTCAAGTTTTTCTTGTTTTGATATGATGTTCGCATACTCAACACTTTGAATTGTTATAGCTTTGAATTTCACATCTAATGTAATGATCTGATTAAGGGGAATATCCTTTGCCGGGAAGAGAATGATGTTGTATCCTATCCCGTATAAGTTTGCACTTGTCAGCTGTTAGTCTGTCTACCTTGAGGACCTGTAACTTGAAGGACTTAAATTAGCCAGTGGAGGGCGGATATAAATACTTTTACCGGATCTGATCCTTAATATACTATCTACTCTAGAAGATGCGTCTGGACCACCTCTCCTTTAGTGCTTCCTCCTAAGAATGTATGTGCAGTGCAGGTTCTTTTGGAACTAATTATCTCCACCAGATGATCAGAGATCAATAATCAGTAATTTTTTATGACTCTAAGTAGGTGATTTGACTATCGATCCAACATCAAAGGAGACTTCTCTGCTGGAAAAGAAGGCACAAAATGCAGGAGTATCTTACATGGACTAGGGAGTGATACTGGTTTCTGACACTAAACTTTAAGTGGATAAGGTGCCTCAGTAGTCACAACAATATTTAGCACTATTAGTGTAGGAGATGACGAAGAAGGAACTGGAGAAGGTAGAAAGATGAGCAAACATTAGTGTAAGTTGACCCATGAACTTTATATTTGAAAGACCTCACTAGTAAAATATCAGTGTATACACAAACAACGTTCTACATTAAAATTTATAACATCTTTTGGGGAGTTCAGCCCGAGTCCAATGTCCTGGATTCTTGGTAATGTTATTTTTTCAGAAAGAGAGATAAGGTATTTAAAAAATATACCCTAGAAAATATTGATGGAACAAGATGTCCTCCTAGCTTAAAGTGCTTAAAATGGTCGCCAATTGCACTTAATAATGTAAAGAGGATAAACCTTAGCTGCCCGCAGATTTTTCCCTTAAGAAGTCCTGAAGATGCGAAAACTTTCACTCCCAAATTTAATTTATGGATGAGGCTGAGTGGCATATATTTTAATATGTACATTTTAAGTGAAGAAAGCATGCCAGGATTTGATGGTGCCATATCTTCTGGCATGCTGAGTGGCTGGAAGCTGGTACATTTTTAGAAAGAATCAAAGCTACCTGCAATTGGCAATGAGTTCACAATTAGATGTCGACTGTCCTCATTTTCCTCAATTTTATTAAAAGTTTAATGTATTTTAAATAATTCCATTTGTTCAAGCTCACATTTTCTTTTTTGCCTTTCGTTTTTTCGCCCTGGTTCTGTACGATCTCCAGAGATAGTTCGAAGCAAGTATATGTATCTGGTACATCTTATGTTTTCATGGGATATTTGAAAGCTGTTTTTCTGGTAGTCCATGTTTATTTTGACATTGGTATAATATTGAGGATCTAATTTGGATCCTGCCTCTAGTCAATATGGAGGTGGAAGTATCACTATAGTAGTCGAGCAGTTCATTTCATCCTTCGCTATCATTGTGTATTTTGTCAATTGTCAACCAACGTTTCTTTTACTAGCATTTAAATTCATTAGTTTTTTTAGCTCTACAAGGTCAAGGTTTTATGTAATGACCCAGCTCTGCTTTTTTCTCTGGTACAATGTAGAGGAAAACTGGAGGCCTGGTTATTTGGAGGTCAGGAACATCTGTTTCCTTGTATCGAGGAGTGAGCTATGAGGTCCCTCGAGAAGAAGTGAAGAAGTGGTCAAGTAATAAAAAGAAAACTCTGAATAATGTCCCTCTGCTACCTGAGCACAGCAGGAGAGACCATGCAACACTGAATTCCTTGGATCGTGTACATTCTCCAAAAGAGAGCCTCCAGAGAGCTAGTAAGTTGCAAGAAAATCCTGAGTCCTCAGGAGTGGAGTATGAGGATGAAATGGACAAGTTATTATCAGATCTAGGGCCTCGGTATACTGACTGGCCCGGAGAGGACCCAATACCTGTTGATGCTGATTTGCTCCCAAATGTAATACCTGGATATCAGCCCCCATTTAGGCTGCTTCCTTATGGAGTCAGGCGTTCTCTTGGTTCAAAGGAGGCAACAGCTTTAAGAAATATTGCTAGAACACTTCCCCCTCATTTTGCACTAGGTATGTTGACTGTTGCACTTGCTTACAGTTCTTTGTTTCTGTGGATACAGTTGTAATTGTAGTCTTTAGGCAGAAGTAGACAGCTGGAAGGTTTAGCATCTGCCATAGTTAAGCTGTGGGAAAGAAGTTTAATTGCCAAAGTTGCACTGAAACGAGGTGTGCAGTTAACTACGAGTGAGAGAATGACTGAAGATCTAAAGGTATCATTGCATATTAGTTACTGTGACCTTGTAATTGTTTGTCGCCAGTTAGTTCTGGATCGATTTTATCCCTTTGCTATTTCTTTTTTCCTTTTTTTAGCAATTTATTATCGTTCCCGTTATCTTTGGATTTAATGAAATTTCTTGCAATGAAGATTTTAGAATGTGCTGTTATCTATTGCTGAACTTTTTTCTTCTGTTATTCCAAACTGGGTATGCTTATTTTACTTAACTTAAAATGCAGAGACTTACTGGTGGTCTACTGCTTTCAAGAAACAAGGACTTTTTAGTGTTTTACAGGGGCAAGGACTTTCTATCCGCAGAAGTAACTGATGCATTGTTAGAGAGGGAGAGATTGGCAAAATCTCTGCAAGATGAAGAGGAGCAGGCACGAAAGAACGCCTCCTTGTCAATTGCATCACGTACAGCCTCCGCAACAGTTATGGTAGATGCTGGGACAAAACAGACCTCTACGGCTGGGACATTGCACGAGACTCTGGATTCAAATGCTAAGTGGGGCAAGAATCTTGATGAGCGAGAAAAAGAAAAGATGCGAAGTGAAGTAGAATATACAAAACATGCCAACCTTTTGAGGAAGCTTGAAAATAAGCTTGCTTTCGTAAGTTACTCTATGGCTCTAAATGTGGTAATTTAGGAGAAGTGGTGCCAAAAGCCACTTCACAATGCTCTCTGGGTCTAGTCCAATATATTCATCTATTTATTGGGTCCGTTATTTAATACAGCATTTAAAGGTCTCCCAGCCATTACTTTCCCTAAAAGGTCCCCAGACACTACTTAATTTGGATCTTTCAAATTGCTATCCTCAAAACGGTGCTCTTTGTCTTCCCCCCTACCCCCCAATGACAAAAGAAAGCTTAATCCTTCGCCTTGCTGTTGGGATTCTAGGGTGAAAGGTCTCGATAACCAGTTTGTGATCATCAATACAGTTTTGCTTCCACTGTCACAGGGAGAAGCAACCTTATTGTGGAATGCTTATATGATATATTCATTTGCC
>ONZK01001140.1:151909-180588 GCA_900322385.1 Pharnaceum exiguum | reverse complement strand
TCCAAACTCTTTTTAAAAAATAAAATATTTAAAAATTAGATGAGATAATAAATGTGCACATGTTTAAAGGAGTTGTAACAAAGTTGTAGGGATAATGTGGAAGTGAATCTAGAGTTGCAAGCTGATGTGGCATGTATAGAAATTTGTGTAGAGTTGCAAGTAAGTTGTAGGGATAAACTTGCCCTAATGCTTAGTTTAACTCATGCTAATAAAAAAACCTTCTTTTTTTTTTAGAGGAAATGAGGCCGCTTTTATTAGATAAAAAACCTTTAATTGATGCTTCTTTTTAGTGGAGTAATAGTCCTTACATTAAGACAAAATGAAAAATTAGCTTTTCCTTTTTTGAGTTATTGCAAGCAAAATGAAAAATTAACTTGGTGGTGTAGAGAAAAAAATTTAATCATGATCATATTACTAACATCTTGACCAGAGTGACGAGCAAGCAAGAACAAGAAAAGTGAACTTTTGCAACTTGACGCGAGTGCAAGCAAAATGAACAAACAATAATGCAAACATTTGATACTCCGTAAATCGTTGATGTCTAATCGTGCGGAAGACTCATCTTAATATTTGATCCGCCATCATTTGAAATGATCATCGTGATATCAAATGACAGTTTGGCCGAGTGGTCTAAGGCGCCAGATTTAGGCTCTGGTCCGAAAGGGCGTGGGTTCAAATCCCACAGCTGTCAAATTTTCCTTTTTTTTAATTTGACAAAAATACAAGACACATGGTAGCACACAATTGCATTCTCCTAATCAGCATGAAACCATGAGATGAGAAGCCTTTCTCGCAACAAACTTGAGAGATCAAAAAACGTAACTTTGATGGCAGCCCCAAATGAACTTAATATGACAATTGTGTTCTGGAATCTTCATCATCTCAACCATATTCTGCTGGGTTAGGTGAATTCACAGAGGTTACACAGAATGCTGATAGAGGTAATTACTATCACACGCCATACTCAAACTAGATCATTTAACTACATCAACTGTGGAACGTTTATCCTACGCCTAATTACAGCAGTGTTGTGAGTTGTGACTGTACTCAAGATGCTCGAGACTGCGACTGATTGGTGGAAACGTCGAAACCAGGTGGTATGAACACAACATCGTCCCATGTCGAACTTGATTCATCCTGCCAAAATCAGTGCTCACGTAACTGTATTGTATTGGCAAGGATAAGGGGCAACCTCTAGATCAAAATATAATTTTTTTTTTTGATCAATAGATCAAAATATAATTGAAACAGATGCAATGTACAAATTGCTGAAACACAAACACCCACTAATATATGTAAAGCAAAAAGTTGTTTTTACCTTCATTCCTTTAATGATGTCTTCAAGGACAGCAACCTGTTATAACAACAAAACAAGGGGAAAAAGTTCGGATAATCAGGTTCCACTAGTTGGTCTTATCAAAGATGAATCGATATACATAAGAAATTACCTGAATGTCCTCTCCTCTAAGAAGAGGGTTCCTTTTCCCCTGATCCTGAGAAGCTCTCACTAATGAATTCTCCAGGTCTTCCTACAAGGCTCACAATCAGAGGAAGAATTATCAAATACATAAGAAATTAAGAGAAACTACAGTTGTCAACGGCAAATTGTGAGATGCCTAACCTTTCTGAAAAACACAGGGCGATATCTCTTGTCCTGACTCCTTAAGACTAAACTTTGAGACTGCAAACAAAATGTTTACACTTTATCAAATTTAGAAAGTAAGAGGACAAAGTGGCAATCAGCAAAACAATAAAAGACAATAATCAGAAACAGAGGTAGTCTCTGTATAGTTACTAGTTGCTACTAGGCAATCCTAGCATAATCATGTTACCTCATCAATACCAAAATGTTGTAAACTGATATCAAAGGTAACAGATGTCAAACAAAAGGACGAACAGTTGAAAAATCCCCAACGAAACGGAATAACCATTACAAAAACTGCTGGGAAATGACAGGCTCCCTCCTAACTATATCCCAGTAGTTGCTTTTGCTTATAGATTATTTCTCAATTTGACTAATACAACCAATTACAAGCAGACGTTTTGAGTTTACAGCAAACTAGGAAAGTGTAAGACAACTGCACAAAAACTTAATAACACCTGCTCCTAATAGAGACTCTAGGAAATTCATATAAAGAAACGAGTACTCCATGTGGAAACCTGAAAAACGGGAACTCCAGGAAAGGCAGGAATCTCCTTGTTTAATTTTCCAAGCTTTTCCATCTCCTACAGTTGCAAACAGAGATAAACTTTACGCAGAATCCTAGAATGAAGTTATGCACAATTCTTAAAGTACATGAGATTGAATAACTTGAACACCAACACTTTGCTCGAAGAAAGAGTATCTACTAACCCTTGTTGCATTCTTAACCTGCGCTGTCTCCGGTATTAGTCTAAAAGACACTCCGTCGACCTTGATCTGGAAAAGCTGCACATAGCCATGATCACAATTCACAAGTTGACAAGTGAAGAACGAAAAACGAAAATAAACAACTAATCTCATGATCCCTTATCTGAAAACACTGTCAGCAACTAGGCAATAATGAAGTAATGATGCAAATAACCCCTTTCAGGGGCCATTCTATCAAAAAAAGAAGTAATGACACAAATAGCAATATGCCAAACAAACAAATAAGAATCATGTTCAGTATTTACAAATGATCATATATCCCCCAGTGGCCCCCAACTCTTCATGTCTATTGCAAGACCACAGGAATAACCTCCTAGTCCTATATATACCTTATTTTTAAAAGTACAGAGTTTTGAAACCAAAAAAAAAATGTAAATTACTGGCCTAATGTATGAACCACTTGGTAACATTAGATCATTCAGATATCTATTATTTGTCCCAAAACCAAGGATAATATCGTTTGGCATTGGTTATTCCACATTCATATATTTTCGATAACATAGGTATGTAGGCTTTGCCTAACTAATCCCATGGCCCTGAAGTTAACGACCGGGAAAACCTCCAGTAGTCTTACCAACTGAGTACCCCACTCATGGTTGTTTCATTCCACATTCATACCTTCAATTCCTACCAATGCACCCGCATGTCTCTAAGTCCTTTTCCTTAAGGTTTTAACCAAATCAAGAACTCTCGGTTCCATTCCTTGTATCACTAAACTAGAACTTCATCTTATGAGCAACAAGGCCAAAGTGTTATTATCCTGAAACCATAGTTGGAAGAAAGGAAAGAATAAAAAAGACAAGACATCAACCATGTTTACTTCATAGGAACAAGCATGTTGATACTACTGTACTATAATGAGTCCTGCCATTGTTTCTCAAGCAGCAAGAAGAAAGAGTAAACCAAAACAAACTTCATCAAGCCACCTATGGGCTATGGCCTTATTTCTCCTCAACCCCTTCCACCAATTCCATCTGATGCTCTTTACTTGAATAAGTAGATTTAGTTCATTTTGATCACAGAGAATAAGAGTACAAGGAAAAAAAAAAACTGATGCTAGCTAATGCCATAAGTCTTGTAAGTTGTCACTTTTACTATTTTGAGTTGTCTCAAAAGTTTTTCACCTTCCTAAAACATAAAATATAAGGAAAAAAACTGATGCTAGTTATCCTTGGAATCGTGGTTCTACCCCCTCTTTTTCAAGGGTTTGATTGTATATGCTCTATCCAGGATTTATGAACCTTGGTAGAGAGCATAGAGGCTTTTCACCCACTAGGGCAACCCTCTAGTGGTTGTCTCAATCATCCAATCTGATATTTAATCATACAAATCAGACGTCTAGCGGTGAGTCGGTGACTAATCTGCTAACACTGCTGAACTTGGCTGACAGCCCACAAAGTTTCTAAAATTACTTGATATTTTCCCACCAATTTGTCATTTTATGATGGAAACTGCAGCCTTGTAGTGCTACATATATCATCCAACTATATGGTTGTATCAAACTCATATTCATAGTGAAACCCTTGTTGTTACATTAATATTCCCCATAAGGCAACTGCGCAACATATTTCACATTGAACCATTGATCTTTTGACCAAATTCAAACACTAGTAATGTTGTGACCAAATTTCAGTTACTCTCCTTAACCATTCTGTACCATTCATTTGCTGATATATCTACCAGAGGGTCTCAATAGCCACAGTAATTTCCTACTTTAAAGTGTTCACTGCCACATGGCAACTTAATTGGGATGGACATTCCTACCCAGAATGAAACCAGATTATGTCAAAGGGCAAAACAATCGTAAAGAGCAACTAAGTTCAATCTAAAACAAATCGCAAGGCGGACCTAGTACAATAAAGTCCTCAACTCTTCGCGCCTAAACGTGCCTCAAGCACCCAAAAGTGCCTTTTGGCTGTGAGGCTGTTGGGGAAAGGGATGAAAAGTGGAGCAAGCAGGAGACAAATGAACTATATATGTTACTTGCACACTCTAAAAAAACTGCACTATAGACCACATATAAGCCTACCAATTAACTGAATACAACCCACGCTATCACCAACTATCCTATAAACAAGCCCACCAAAGGACTCAACTATCTCCATGATTCTTTAACTCAAATAACCACATACTAATTGAGACTAACCTACTTAAGCCACTCTCTAACTAACGTTAAAAGACATTATTTTGAAGCATGTTCAGCAGAGGCATAATTTATGAATGCAATCAAATTGAAAACAAATCATCGTTTGATGACATTTTTATGATCCTATGGGTAAAATTTAGCCATTTTAGACAGAGTGGGAAGGTGCAGACTCGTCCTAGACAGAGCCCCTTGGAGTCCTAGGCTAAACCTCCTGAATACCTGAACTCCTGACAACTCTTACTATTTTGAGTCATCCTAAAAGTCCGTTACCTTCCTAACACAGTAAGCAATCATTATCATCACCCCCCACTATTACCATTGAGTTTCACATTGTCATTCTCCCCAACCTATCCGATTTTACTTGCCTGGTTATCATCAATCAGAAGCTGATCTTATAGAAAAATTTTGAAACTCGCCATCTATGTCCAACTCTTCATGATAAGTGACAACCATCCTAGGATAAATTATCAACTATTACTAAAACAAAGCATCACAGCCCTAACTTTCATAGTTACTTTCTAGGTGTGTACACAGACGGGTGTACCAAAGACTAATTGACTTACAACTGATGTTGTCCAAAGTCTCCAAACACAGAAATTACCTTACTATTTAAGAAAGTTAACACCTTTAAGTTTCAATCACATCCAAACTAACATGTTTCCATGATCATTAACGCATTATCAAACCAAAGGGTCTCAATTCAATCCTCACATAAGTCTGAATTCCTAATGACCTAATCCTTTGGTTCATTCACCGCGAAAACCAATTTGGGATAAACACTACATCTACATATGAACCAAAACTAAGCAAAATACCAAAAAAAAAAAAACAAACAGCAGCAATATTACACAATACTAACCAACAATAGACAATATTAATCCAAAGCAATGAAGATAAACAAAAAAGAAACAAACTTTCACAGAAAACCCACTTTCCAACATTGCTAATAAGAGACACTAAACCAAATTATCCAAAATTACAACAACAACAATAAACCAAAAAAAAAACTTCAACCATGCAAAGAAATGCAAAAAGAAACAAACTTTTCAAAGATTCCCACCAAGCTAAGCGTCATTCAACCAACTTAATGCAAAATAACAACAACAAGAAGAAGAAAGAGTACAACCAAAACAAACTTCATCAATCTAGCTATGGCCCAATTTCTCCTCAAACCCTTGCCACCAGTTCCATCCGATGTTCTTTACTAGTATAGCTAGATTTAGTTCATTTCGATCATACAGAATAAGAGAACAAGGCCTAACTTTCCTCTGCTACTTAAAGCCATAGGTCGTGTCAACTCTTACTATTTTGAATTGCCCCAAAAGTTTGTCACTTTCCTAAATACAAAAACAAGGAAAAAAGACTGTTGCTAGCTATGCTTGGAGTCGTGATTCAACGATATATTTGGAACATTACAATGTATACTGACCCTTTACTGGGCCGAGAATTAAACATAAACTATGGCACAAACTACCCGGTAAGCCCACCCACCCCGAGGTTGGCCTTATGGCACAACCAACGGTCTCTACCCCTCTTTTTTGAGCGTTTGAATGCAAAAAATACTCTTCCCAGGATTTTTGAACCTTGGTGGAGAGCATATAGACTTTTTCACCCACTAGGGCAACCCTATAGCGGTCATGGCTCAATAACTCAATCATACAAATCTGACGTCTAGTCGTGACTAATCTGCTAACACTACTGCACTAGGCTGACGAACGCCGACGCATCTGACCAATGATCACCCTTGACTTCTGTGTACAACGAAATTTCTAACTTTCCTTGATATTTTTCCCACCTACTTACCATTCTATAATGGACACTGCAGCCTTGTATTGCTACATATACTGTCCAACTGTATGGTTCTATCGAACTCATATTTATAGTGAAACCCTCTTTCTTACATAAATATTCCCTCACAAGGCAAGAGCACAACAGGTTTTCACATCAAACCATTGATCTTTTGGCCATATCCGAACATTTGAAACTTCTGACCAAATTTCAGTTACTCACCTTAACCATTCTGTACCATACCTTTGCTGATATATCTACCAGAGGATCTCAATAGCCACTGCAAAGTCCTACTTTAAAGTGTTCACTGCCACATGACAACTTAATAAGGATGGACATCCTAACCAGGATAAAACCAGATTAATCAAAAGTGCAAAACAATTGTAAAACAAGAAAGCCTTATTTTACGTTTCCAAATTGAATTGTAGTTGTCAAAAGTACCGATAAACTACTTAACTAAACTGAAGTTTAAGCCCTGAAAAAACATGGCTCAGAGCATCAGAGAAAAGGGTTAACTCTTGTCTACTCCCTAATACCCCAAATCCTGACAACTCTTACTACTTTGAGTCGTACTAATACTTCGTCACCTTCCTAACACAGTAAGCAATCATTATCAACACTCCTACTAATACCATTGAGTTTCACATTGGCATTCTCCCCAACCGTCCACCATCGAATTTTAATTGCCTGGCTACCAATCAGAAGCTGACATGATAGGGAAATTTTGAAGCTCGCCATCAATGTCCTACTCTTAATGAAAAGTAACAGCCATCCTAGGACAACTCATATCCGCACAGGAAACAAAATCCAGACTAGAGAGTAACAAACAATCAGAAATCACTGGAAAAAACTACCAAAGCCCTATTTTCATAGTCACTTGGTGCATACTCGACACCGGTGTACCAAAGACTTCGACTTACAATTGGTAAACTTATCAAACCAAAGGGTCTCATTCTAAACCTCGCATAAGCCTGCATTCCTAATCTTTGGTTCATTCACGACGCGACAACTAATTTGGGACAAACACTACACATGAACCAAAATTATGCAAAATACCAATAAAAACAACAGCAATAGTACCCAATGGCCAATATTAACCAACAATAGACAACAATAATCCAAAGCAATGCACAAAAAAAAAATCACACAAAACCCACATTCCCATCTTGTCAATAAAAGACACTTAACCAAAATCATCGAAAAATTACAACATCAATAAACCCAACAAAAAAACTTCAACCATGCAAATAAATGCAAAAAGAAACAAACTTTTCAAAAAAATCCCACTTTGCTAAGTGTCATTCAACCAACCTAATTGCAAAACAACAACAACAACAACAACATTGTTGATTAGAGACACTAAACCAAATCATCCATGCAAAGAAATCAAAAAAAAAACAAACTTTCACAAAAAGCCCACATTCCAACATTGTTAATAAGAGATACTAAACCAAATCATCCAAAGTACAACAACAATAACACTAAAAAAAATCAACCATGCAAAAAGAATTGAAATTTCAAAAGAAAAACCCACCTTGCAATTTGCAAAGTGTCATTCAACCAAACCAACTTAATGCAAAACAACAACAACAGAAACTAACGAAACAAAAGTATATTCAGAAAGAAAAGAAAAAAGAGAAAGCGAACCAACAAACCAACCTTGTTAAGGGCAACAGGAACAACCTTAGAACCAGGAAGCATATCAGAATTAAGACTTTTCATCTCATTAAGAATCTCACGAGCATCATTCTCACCAAAGCAAAACAACCCAAGTGACTTTGAACCTTTCTTATCAGAAACCAACACAAACTCTTCATTGGAATTTGTGAGTGTGTACACTGGGACACCTGCAAGCCTCTCTTGTATCACTTGGTTTGATGATACCTTTTTGGGTTTCGAAGGAAACAACTGTTGGGTATTGTTGTTGTTGTTGTTGTTGTTGTGTGAGTTTATGTGGGCAAAGTTGGAAAGGTGAGAGTTGAAGTGTGAAGTTACATTTGACTGTATGTTTTGTAAGAATGATGTGCAGTTTGATAGTGCTTGTTGGAAGAATTGTTGTGGTTGTTGTTCTTGTTGTTGTTGTTGTTTGATGGGGATTATTGGGGAAGTCATTGTGGTGTTAGTTTTGCTGGTTTTTGTGTTTGTGTGTTTACTGTTGTTGTAGTGTGAGTGGGTTGTGTTGTTGAAATGGGTTGTTAAATTTGATGATATGTTTTGTAAGAATGATGTGCAGTTTGTTAAGGCTTGGTGGAAATTTAATTGGTGTGGTTGTTGTTCTTGTTGTTGTTGTTGTTTGATGAAAATGTTTGGGAAAGGCATTGTGGTTACTGGTGTTAGTTTTTGCAGGTTTTTGTGTCCTGTGAGCTTACTGTTGTCGTGTGACTGTGTGAGTGTGGTTGTGTTTGTGGGTTTATTTGTTTGTTTTTTGGGGGTTTTGTTTATTGGGAAGGTGGAGGGTTTGGGGGGTATGAAGGGTTTTAGAATTTGGGCTTGTCTTTGTATTTGGGTTTTCCCGTTTTTGGCCATTTGGGTGTATTGTTTTCTATGGGGATGGATTGTCTTGAGTTTTGACTTCAGATTTTGGTCACTGTGTGCATTTTTCAGTTTTTGTATCTGGGCTGGGGTTTTGGTTGTATTGTATGACTGTTGTTTCTTTTGAAGACTGTCAAAGTGTGTCTATAGTGTACCGTCTACTCTACTCTCTAAGTCTCTAGGCTCTAGCTTTGTCTTGCAGGTTGAATTGGTGTGAGTGAGTGTGACCGTGTGATTGTAAATGTTGTGAAACGTGATGTAGCAACCCGTAGCAAATGTCATGAGTCGACCTAGCAACCTGGTAGCAAATGTCATGTGTCGACTTGCATGTTCTTTATAAATTATAAATTACAGCTTAAAGTTCAGTTTCATTTCATTTAGTTCAATTCAGTTTTTCGCAATTGAGTTCGTAACTTGCGAACATAATAATTTTTGAGTCCGATATCCGTTGATACTTATTAGTATATCAATTAGAAGGTCTCACCATATAGTTTCATAAACGTACAATATTGATAGGGTTTTGATAAGTGTTTGAGTGTCAAAATACTTTTAAAAAAGGTCAAATTTTTTTCACTTCAGTTTAGTTATTGTTATTCAGTTCTTTTCAATAAAGTTCAACTCCAAAACACGGGCTCTTAGAGAGTTAGAGGTCATCGGTACGAAGCCTGTCTTCCAAATATTCAAGAGTGAGGGATTTTGATCCAAAGCAACAATGAAAGTTCTAAATATTGATTCATTATTAGGTTGTACTAGAGTATAAAAATTTAAAACCTTGTATGTACAAAGAATTTCAGTCTTGTCTATAATTTAAATAAAAGTCGAAATTGCTTAAGTAAAGCCACTCACCAATTTAGTTTTAGTTCAATTGAGTAGCATTCCAATTTCGAACTTTTCTTTACATATATTATTATAGCTAGAATTCTTCGGAAACAACCTCTCTGTTTTCTTAAATAGGGGTAAGGTTGCGTACATCCTGACCCGAGTACCCCCATTTAATGGGGATTTACACTCGATTGTTGTTGTTGTTGTATTATAGCTAGAATTCTATCCAATAAAATTGGTCAGTTTTAAGAATGATCGCTAACTGATGAGTGATAGTGGGGATTGAAGAATGAAGTGGAGAACATGGATAGTACGAGGGTAAATTATAAACTTTAAAATTGTAAATAAAACAATATTAATTTAGGAATTGTTATTAAAGAAAAAAAGAATAATGTGACACCAAAATAAATTAGATGAAACATAGTACAACCTCTCCAGGTTAGTTTGGTTAGTATGGGTGTGAAATTTAAAAGGGATGTTGAACAATCCTTTTATGGTATATTATATCTTTAGTTGATGTTTATCGTGAATTCATGAGGAGCATGGTCGATCTATTAGAGTTAACTAGCACATAGTCCGTACATATTTGCACGGGTATAATATATAATATATTAATAAATGCACGGGTATAATATATAATATATTGTATTTGTTTAAAGTTCTATATATTACAAAAAAAGTTGTATATTTCATACGTGTGTTTGACTATGATCTAAAGTGCCGGGATACGTCTTTAAGTGAAAACCGACATCCAGGACACCTTGAAGTACTCAAGATGACACAATTTGTAAATAGTGTTGTTACAATGTCATTAGTAGTTGTTATTGTTGTTCTTCGATTCGAGCAATGAAAGATGTTTGATTCCTATATTCGTCTTTGGAGAGTGATGACAAGAGGAGGTTTGAGCGTCTGGCATGTAAGAAGAAGGTTGGGGCTATCAACTCCATGAGAGAGTTGTCAGGACAACGGGGAAATTGAGAATACCTGCATGAATACCAGAACAATGCCCGGATGATCGGGAAAATCCTTTACATTTATGCCTCATTGTTATGATAGTATCACTGCTACTTTGGTATTGCTGTAAGAAGACACCAAATAGGGCTATTGCGCTTGCCTAAATTAGTTATGAAATAATTATTACATACCTATAAGCTATGCCTATCAAAATATTTATAAATTAAAAATAGTGGAATAATTGTTTTAGGTTTTATGTCAAATTGACTCAATGATTTCTTTTGCTTTTCTTTTATTTGATTTTTCTATAATAAAGACATATTTTACCGTTAATAATGTAGTCAGTTCAATTTTTTCTCTACGATGTCTCTTTTAATATATTATTATTAAGATTAAGATGTGGTGAAAGAATGTTTTTTCTTGTATATGTCCCTGTACGTGTTTACCATTAACAAAGCTAAATACAATTATCTTAAGAGAATAAGACTACTCTAAATGTCAATTCTTCGTCCAAAAAGATCTTGACAGTTACTATTTTCACTAGGTTTTAGACAATAGAGGTGTACGATTGAAATTTCACAAAAAAGAAAGAAACAATCCAAAGTTTCCTAAAATGAAAGTATATATGCAAATTAAAACTTCATAGGGCGCCCAAGATAGAAAGTGTAAAGAACATTTTAGAATAAAGAGAAGTACTCCATAAGTCCATATTTACACTCACTAATGATATGTTTCAACTTATTTATTTATTTTTCCACAATACCTATCATTCAGCGTGTATTATATGCATTCATGAAGTAGGTCTTTAAGCCATTTTTTTGGAGGGGAAAAGAGAGCTTTCATTAAATGATAGTCATACGACATCTACAATCCATATTGACATCAACAAGCTAAGATATGAAATCAGTGTAGCATAATACGTTGGATAACAAAAACTAATTGCTAGCATTATCCCTCTCTTATCAAACAGCTTCCTTTTCATCACTTTCTTCAATTCAACAACCTTTTCACCGAAGCGTAGTTTAAAGTTTTGAAGAATGCCTATTTCTGATATTGATATTTTCAACTTGATGAACACAACTCTTTTTACGTAGATCCATATGAACATTGAACTTTATAGAACAATTTCTCTCATAACTGAGTAAACTCTTAATCTATAAGAGACTAGTTTTAATTTATTCGTAATAAAATGGAAATTAAACTAAAAAATACAAAAAATTTGACTTTTTGAGGGATTACCATTAGTGTATAAAACACTAATAGCAGCTAGCTAGCCCTATTAGAGGCTAGAGTTTAATCTTGAGGGAGGGGGTAAAAGTTTAGGCCAATTAATTAAGAATTAGATATGATACTTATTTTCTAAGTAATTACCAAATAACATGATGATTGATTATACCAAAAAAATTACACGATGATTAAGAGACTATAGTATCATAACGCACACCAGCATATTGTTTATTTGTTTGTAATGCGATAATTCGATAAAGTGCACGTTGTAATATTAAATCGACCACACGATGCATGGATGATGGATTGCATGGACCAAATCACTTCGGATTAGTGGATTGGGAAAGATACTAGCTTTGTGCGTGTACATACTTGATACTTCACGCAAAAGGTACTAAGAAATAAGAGTATAAAGCTATATAAAGTCAAAATCATTGCTTAAAAGTTCGTCTCACTAATATTTGGAAAAGACTATAGTACGTACATGGTCCATTGACGTAATACACCCACTATCCAAGATTAATACTCACAAATGCAAGCTTGTAATTACATGCATACACCTTATATGATCACGCAAGTGTAGATTCATATATACTCCTCTAATTTATTGAATCCTAGCCAATAGAATTATGTATTAATTAGCATGCCAGCATAATAACCATGCCAAAATCAAAATCAATGTGAACTTGCAACTACAACAACAGAGACTAATTTCTAGGATGTATTCACTTCTGTCAAAACTAAAATAAAATATAGCAACTTCTACGAGTATATCTTTGTAAGCTTAGAAGATTTGGTTACGACGATATGATAGTTGTTGCTCCTGAATGATAACATTAGGGATAACTTCAGTCATGGACTTGTATGCTTTCGGTAAGTCAGTATTCAATAGTTTGCCACCAAGCTAAGGGAGCGAGTGATCGAGTCATCACTTGGGCAAAAACAAGCTCGATCAGTCGATCACAAATTCGATCACAAGAGTAAACTGTTACAGTGTTACCTAATCCAAATATCACAACAGATCAGATAGGGGCAATCCCCAGTGGGCCAAATTTGCACCCAAAGATATCATCACTTCGGGTAGAAACATTTCTCCATACATCATGCTACATTATATCTACATGCCTACATATAGTAGCATACCATTTTTAGAGCATTGGTCTACCGGCCATTTGTTACTTGTGGGTTGTTGCATCAAATTTGTAGCCCTCTCCTCCCAACCAATTTCCCATCAGCTCCCCTTTGTGCTTTTCAAATAGTTGAGATTAATAGGGATATAGGCTTAAGCAATTGGCGACAACCAATATCAAATTTACAGTAGTTAAAGGATAGTGTTTAGCAAACAATGCTTAGGTTGTAAATAATTTTTTTCCCGGGTTGATTAGCTAAGTCTTATACAGTTGGGAAATTAATAATTTTGAATATAATAAAGAGTAAATAGTGTTTAAATTAAATTGAAGTCGCTAAGAGACTAGGAGTTCGTCGATCAGTATTTATTACTTGCTCCGTTTAAGGGAGCTGTAAGCTTAGTTGGCTAGAGTATCCACTTCGTATTCAATCGAATTTTGATTGAGCTTAATTATCCGACTTCAACCGAAGTCATTACGTTGAAGCTTATTTTCAGGTTCAGCATATCAATTCAAGAGAAGCATTTGGTGCACAGTTTAGTTGCAATGCAAGTCGCACAATAGCGAATGAAATGGACACTTCCATAAGAAAACGAAAAAAAGAAATGGACACGTGCTAGCAAGTATGAAATGACAAATACAAAGATGAACTATTTCCATTCTCCTTTTTCTTTTCGGTTCAATATTGCTATTCTTCATTGGTCTTGGATTCCATTTTGATGATTCCATGAGAAAGTTTCAAACGTACAGCCGTTGAATAGTCGATTAATTCAGATTATCATATGAGTAGTCAAGTGGTGGAAAATGAGAACCCACGTGAGAAGTGCAGACAATAATATGGCATGTAGTTTAGTACAGTAATCTAATCGATGGTATGTAAAACTTGTTCATCGGCTGTTAAGTGTTTTAACGATTTTCCTAGTTCATAAGATTAATGTTCTTCTGGTTTAGAAGCTTTGCTGTTGTGTGTCTCAACTTATCCCACAAATTGGTTAAAATGATTAGATAGATGTTTTGATTGGTGTTCGATTGAATCGGCTAAATGAGTGCGGTTGCATTGTTAAATGTAGAATAATAATCTTGTACTTTGATGCTTGCATGGATCTGCAAGATTGTCTCATAAGTACTTTTTACATGATAATTGGACACATAAAACTTGCCTTAATGATTAGTGAACATCTTGATTAGATGACAATGTACAAAGGTAAGCACTTTTGTTGAAACCCGCAATGTTCAATTGGATTTTATAATCTAACCCGTTGATTCATAACCATTACCAATATTTAACCGGTACATATTCAAGCAAAACATTGTTCAAATCAGATACTCCATAGGATCCCAAAACTACAAGCCTATGGAGTATTGACGAACCATTTTATAATTACTAATTATTTAACAAGGGCTACAAGCCTAGTGTAGCCTACAACTCAACTCAAAGATCACAAGCATTTTCTATACCATGCGCAAATGGTGCACAGATGACAGATAGAAGAAGCCATTTATACCTTCACCAATCTCTTTCCCTCAAAATTCCCTCACATAAATAAATGCACCAATAAACCCTTCTGTTAGTTATTTGTCGCACTCGTAACTTATAGACACTGTCACCAAACGACAGGTACTAATCAACTGAAAACAGTCAACATTCAACTTGATGTGTGCTCGGTAATTTTGCATGATTTCTACTCCAATAGACATTTTAATATGAATAGTGATTATACCCGTCATAAATTTATACGATCCGAAATTGAATGGTAAACTGACTCAAAAAAAAGGAATGCGAAAACAAAAAATTCATGAACCCAAATTTCCAAAGAAAATATGGGTTGAATCCTATTCAATCTAAACGACCCATTTGCCCAATAAAATATTTATAAACATGTATTTTTATAAAGTGAAAATAATGTTAAATTAATAAAATTGTTAATAAAATAATATTTTTATTGAACAAAACAAATGCGCAAACCCGTTGTATCAAACCCAACACGAACTAGCACACCAACAAAAAAAGCCCAACACGAACTAGTCATTACCCAAAAAAACCTGAATAAAGGAACTTGGAAAAACTAAATCCGAAATGACCGACTCTACTCTGAAATCTGAAATGGCCGATCCTGAAACTCGACCGATCGACCCGATTGCCAAATCTATTAGTGATTAACAGATATTTTCGTATGATTAAAAAGAGCTTTTATATAATTAATTCCCTACACACGGCTACACCATACAAAATACACATGGCTTTTATTCACGATTTTTTTCCATTCACACCTTATTATCTAGGCCTAATCTAAAAGATACCAAGTAACAAAACAAAATAAGTCTCAATTTCTCAACCCATTTCCTTTCGTTTTCTTAGTACCATAAAACACACTTTTCATTACCCTTTTCTTCCTTTCCTTATCACACACAACAATACTGTCTTAATCTTAATCCTATTAATCCTTTCTTCACTCTCACTCACTCTCCACTAATACCCAACTCCACTCCACTCTCTCTCTTCACTTCTTCATTTAACTATTTTGTTTTTATTATTTCCCCTCACTTCACCTGCTGTACGTTTAGTTTAGACTGTTACCATCTTCCTTTGTCAGTTTCTTTCTTCTTCTATTTTCTTTGTGTGTGTGTTTTTAACCTGCAGAGTTTATTGTATCTGTATTCCATTCTCTCTCCTTCCTTCTTCGGTCGGAAATATGGAAACCCAAAAGACTCCTCTCTCTGGTTTGTCTTTGTCTTCTCTCTTCTGGGTCTCTCTCATTTTCAACTTACATAACATGTTAACATTTCCCTTCTTTTGTTTTTACTCATTTGTGTTGTTTTTTCATTGTTTTTTTCCATTTGGGTTGATAAAGATTGAAACTTTCCATGTGGGTGTTTCTTATATTGTTTTGTTTTCATGTTAACTTTGTTGGGTTGTTGATATTTTGTCATATGATGTGATTTTTTTTGGGTCTTTTTTTTTTTTCATTTTCCTTTTTTTTTGGGTTTATGTCATTGTATTCTGTTTCCATTTAGTGGGTATTTCTTGTTTTGTTGATTTTCATTTGGGTTTGTTTGTGACAAATAAATGTGAAAGAAGGACAAAGTTGTTTTTTGTGTTATAAAGACTGGATTTTTATAATGTGGGTATGTCTTGTTTTGTTTGTAGGAAACTAAAGCTTGCTTAAGTTTATTATTATAGTGCTTAGTTTATAGAAATGCTGCTACTGTATGTTGAAATTTGCTCTTTCTGCATTGATTTTTGTGATAACAATGATTTAATATTGTCTAAAGCTTTGACTGTTTAGTGTTCTGTGTATGAATTGCTGGAGTGTTAGTTAGTTAGATAGATAGATCCTGGGTAATGATTAATGGAAAATTGCTGTGTTTTAGTATTATTATATTTTGTTTCAAGTGTTTGATGACTGTTTTGTTTTGTTGATTAATTTAACTGCTGAATAATGAGAAGCTTTGTTGATTTGTTTTCTTTGAAAAAATGAAGGGCATGGTGGAAGTCATGTTTGTCATAAATGTGGTTGGACATATCCAAAACCACACCCTAGTGCTAAGCTTAGGAGGGCTCATAAGAGGGTGTGTGGAACTATTGAAGGGTATAAGCTAGGAAGTTCTGAGGACAAAGCCCATGTGAATGGTTCTGATGGTGAACGTGCCTCTGATGATGAACACAAGACTCTTAGTAATGATTTTTTTCTCTCTTCTCTTGTGAACTGATTTATTAAAATTTGGTAATGTGTTGAGAGAGGGAAATGGTGGTAATAATGATGGTTTGATTTTGTTTGTGGAAGGTGGGAAGGTAGTGGAGACGGCTATAAGCGGGAGAAGTAGTAGCGGAGTGGGAAGCAGATCTAGTAGATCGACCAGATCAGAAGATGAAATGTTTGCAGACGCCGTCACAGACTTTATTGAGAGTCCAAGCCCCGGAGAAGCTCTCAATGGTCTTATTAGTCGAGGAAATTCTGTGCAGAATGTGTCTGTGAATGTCTCACATGGCACTAAGACTGCTATAGAAAATGCCGTTGCTGGTGAGTTTGTAATGTCTTGTGTAATGCAAAACTCAAAGCAGTTGTGTTCAATTCCCTATTTTTCTCAGTGCGAGGCTTAGTTAAGAGTTGAGATTTTAGATTTCTGAAGCGGAATTTTCTGGAGTTGTGGCTTTGTCAGTGCAATTGAATATTGTGTTTTGCTGTGCTGTGAACCTTGATGATTTACTACTTGACCTACTAAACTTATAATGTTGTACTGCATATACCATGTGTTTGCAATAATAGGAAGATAGGATATCTGTATCTTGCTGCCAACATACCTTGAGCAGTATAGGAGTACTTAAAACATACCTTGAGCAGTATAGTAGACTTAAAATGGTCTGTTTGATCAATGAGTGTTAGAATCTTCTGTTTGTACCTTTTGTCCTTCCCAGGATGCTTTTGGATTCAAATTCATGATAGTTTTGTTACTTCTAAGCTCCATGTGTAACATGCTTGTGTGTATTTGTACAGAAGATTTCCTGGCCATTCACTCTTTCCGAACTGTCTGAGTTGCTTAGTAAATCTCTATTTGTGATACACTCTTGGCTACCTGTTAGTATGCATGCCAATAGAGTGCTTGGTTCATAGCAATCAATTTCGGGTCTCTATTGTTTTTTGTTCGTCTGCCAGTCATTCTGATTGAAGTCATATCGTCTGTGATTATGTGTACTGACTTGCAGATAATTCAAGTACATCTAACCCTTTTGTGGAGAACAATCATCTCCAAAGTTATCAAAAAGTGGAAGCTGATGGTGACAAGGTGGAACCTAAAATACTCTTTCAAGATAATACGTTCACCCCTGCTGATGATTCAGCTCTAAGTTCAACCTCACTTGAAATCAAGAGTGACGTTGCAGCTGATGAGCAAACCTTGCCTGAGTCCTCTGTGATAGCCAGTCCATCCGAAGTTGGTGTGGCCAATGATAAAGAGTGTCAGATGCATGAAGGCTTGTCTGCGCAAGCAGCTGAGGATGAATTAGCTGGTTCAAAATATGTTAGTGAAGATTTTAAAACTTCTGCTTCAATTGCTGGCATGTTGAAGCCCACAGATAAGGGCTCTGATGAGAAGATTGAACTCTCTAATGAAATAGATTTTGTTATGGACTTTCCTGCCTCAGTGCACTCTGCTCAAGTGTTTGATGGTGCAAATACAAGTCCTCGCAAGTCCATTGATATGAATGAGGAGCTTGACTTAAAGATTGGCGAAAATGAGAACCTCGATCATACAGCTCTTCCAAATAGTTTGGCATTGCAAGGCCATTCTGAGATAGTCGCTGAAAATTTGGATAACACAAGTAGAGAAATTGACACTGCCGCAGCCCCAAACTGTAGTTTGGTCGTTGAAGTCAGGGAAAATAGTAAAGATTGTGTCGTGGGAGAGAGTGACTTCACTTTTGATTTCTCAAAGCCAGGTGAAAATAGTGGTTCTTGCTCTGGAGGAAAAATCCTTGAACGTTATCACACTGCTATGGACCTGGATCTGGATGCTGCACAAACTAAATCTTTGGTTAAAGAAATATTAGGGGAAGAGCCTGATGAAGTGTCTGATTTTAAGGCTTTCAATGCTGATAACAGCAATATCTGGGGTGGATTGGAAATGGTTGAAGACTTTGAAAGTGAGACTCGTGAAGAAGAGGAATTTAAGAGTACTGAAGCGCAGAATATAGTCGTTTCCCTGGAGGATGCATTTCCTAAGAGTCCTGTTGTAGTTGGCGATAATTATCAGGAAATGTGTTCTGAAGGAGGTGGTGATCCAAGTGACAGTGTTGTTGAAGGGGAACATCCTGTTGTTCATGAAGATGACGGTAAAGAAGTTGATGTACAACAATTAGCCGGAGCAAGCACAATGGCTGCTGAAGCTGCCGTTGATGGTGTTCCCGGCCCTGCCATAGAGCTAATTAATGGCTCTGATACTGGTAATACAAAAAAACTTTATCTTTCACTTTTAAATTTAGCGCCTGAGTCATATGATTTGTCTAGCATCTGCAGTACAATTTTAATCACTTTTTGAGCCTACTTGCTCCAATTTCTTGAAGTCTTCAAATTGTGTGGTCTGAAAATTCGTCCAATCATGTCGTTGCAAGTTTTACTGGCTTGTTTTGTGACCTTTATAAAGGGGAATGCTTTTTGGCATATATTTGGGTTTGCCTTGATGACGATTGACAGATCAGACTAACTATATAATGTTTGATTGTTTGTTCGGTTAGCTACACCTGCCTCACTGGATGAAACACTTGCCAGTGTAACCGCCACTTCCAGCTCTTTGGAAGCCTCACGTGAACCTGAAACTGCATGCTTGGAGCCAATGGCTATTGAATCGGATCAATGCCCTGGCACCAAACCCTTGGATAAAGTACTAGAGAGCTTTGCCATAGCAGAGGAACCACCTGCCTCCTATGCTGCAGCTGCAGAAACTTCCCAAGCGTTTACAACTGAAGAAAGTAAGATCGAAAAGGATTCATATCTTGAAAGCACTACTTCAGCTAAACCTGATGTCGAATCTACGAAGAAAGAAGGCGTTTGTGAAGCCGAAACTCCGTCAGATAAACTAGAGAGCTATGCGATATCTGGGGGGCCATCTTACCCCCACCCTACTGCAGTGAACACTTCCCAGACATTTGCAGAAGCAGAAAGCACCATGTTGGAACAACTTGATGTTGAAAGGGATCAATATTCTGAGTGCGAACAAGAAACTTACCATAAAGGCTTATCTGAAATCCAAACATCACCAGACAAACTACAACAGAGCCCTTGTATATCAGAGGAACTGCATGCTTCCGACTCTACTGCAACAAATGCTTCCCGAGTACCCCCAGAAGCTCAAACTGAAAAGTCGGATATGAATGCTGATGAAATGAGTCAATGCTTTGAGATCAAAAGTTCGGCCGAACCGAAAACTGATATTGCAGTGGCAGAGAGCGCATCCAAAATCCAGACGTCACTAGATCAAGAAAAGAGCTCTGTTATATCCGAGAGAGCACATGCTTCAGATGCTAGTGCAACGGACACTTCTAAAGTATCACCCAAAGAAGAATGTGAAAACTTGGAACTGGATGCTGTTGAAAACAGTCTAATTTCTGGAAGTGAAACTTTAGCTGAACCACAAGCTGATTTTGCACTAACAGAATCCATTTCTGAAATCCAAAGCTCACCAGAAAAACAAGAATGGGACAATGCCTTACAATCGAGTTCTTCTGTCTCTGATGTTCATAAGGAGCCTCTTGGAGGAAAAGGAAGCGTGGAGATTGTCAGTGATTGGAGCAGTGGTAAACAACATACTCCTTTGAAAACTCTTTTAGTAGAAGCCACAGCAAAGAGTAGAGAAGGATCACCTCTTCATAATCGCTCAATTCCTGTGACTCAGACCGAAGCAATTCCCATGACCAAGAATGGTTATTCAATTGAGTCGGAGGATATGGCTCTTAGTGCCAGAGACTCCAAGGCAAGATCTATGAAGGAAGAGATGGGCAAGGAATGGAACTCCCCCGCAAGATATCCTGTGAACATAAAGACAGAGAAGAAGAGAAGCAAGAACAAACCTTATTGGGTGCCTTTCTTTTGCTGTTCATCTGTCAATGCGAATTAGGATCAAGACTGGTAAGAGGCAAGTAGTAGACTAGTGAGTAGTGAGTAAATGAATTTTGCTTCCCTAGTGGGTTGCTTGCTCCTAAAGTACTGATATCTATTAGTTAGTGTAAAAATATGCTGGAGGTGACTTGAAATCTTGAGCAGTTTAGGAGGTTGGCAGGTTGCACAATATTGTATTCTGTACACTTGCTCAGGTTTGATAGATTATCGTTGATCAAACATTTAAGTCTGGTTTCAAGTATACTATGGTTGACTTCTAGCGTTTTATGGATTGTGTACACTTGCTGAAGTTTGATGATCGCTGATCAAACACATTTCAAGAACTATGGTTGACTTTAAGCATTCTATACTGGTTTGTGTATGCTTGTGAGCTTGTCTAAAATCAAGAGGAAAATAGAGAAATTTGTAAAAAGCGAATAAATACTCGAGAATTCTAGTCCATCTTCTTTTTTTAAGAAGCTATAGTCCATCTCTCTTAGTTTCTCTTCATTTCCCTTACCATAAAGGGACGCTTATATACAGAATAAGGACTATATAATATAGGAAACCGAACCATCTTTTGATACGGAGTACTAAACTAAGTAGGATTTTGGGTGACCAATATGTGAATACATGCGCTTTACTTGGCAAAACAAGACGAGCACACTCTGCAGAATTCTGTACATGTAATCATGTATTGCTTGAAACTACATAATCAGTCGCATGCATTTCGGGCCCACACGGCCACAGAGCTCTTCAATAACGGTACAGGAACAATCTATGTGGACTGATTCTCATCATTCTCAGAGGCAAGCTGAAGAAACGAGTCTATTTCTTGTACTAGTCTACGGTTGCTAGCATCAAAGGTAGGTTCTGAAGACATCAAGTAAATAAGAAACCCACAAACTTCACCAAGGTCACTTGTCATAGAGATTGTCTTCTGCGTGTGCTCATCCATTTCATCATCTATGCCTTCCGCGAAGATATATCTTCTGCTTGCCTGCAAAAAAAGATTACTGTGAGTAAAAAAATGTACTATGATTCATCTTGGAAGTTTATATAGGTAGTTGATTTACCTGGAACAGATGATTTAAGCCAGCAATTTGACTAGGCTTCATATAAGCTGACTTCAGTAGCCCTTGACAAAGATGAACCATCTCGACACTTAAGTTGTTGGGAGATAGATTTTCAATCATGCCAGATAAACTAGCTTCATCGAACACAGATTTCAGCCAGGGAGGTGCATTCTCTAGAGATAAAAGAGCTGTTGCAATGCGCATGATAGGGCTATGATGGTCAGTCACTAGAGATGCTGACACTTGACCAGGAACAGCGAAAGACACTGCGAGCTCTTCCACAATCATTTTGCACCACGCACTGTATCTCACAAAATTATTGAGATGCGATTCCGGATACTCCCATTTGAGTATTATTGACAAACAAATGCAAGAGTTCAGGGCGATTTTGGGATTGGCATCGAACACCAGACCTTCTAAAACTGCAACCACAGACCATAAACACTCGAGATTGCATTCTGAAACGGTGCCATGTCTGTTCTCCTGATTTGCAATTTGAGTTAACAGCTCCACCAAGGTATATGATGCAACCAATTTGATCATTGGGGATCCAAAATGCAGGAAGCGGCATAACTCCTGGCAATGAATTCCCATTGAAGGATACATGAATGCCTTGTCTGGTTGGTTGAGAAACATTTGCCAATTTATAATTCCTGGTAGAACAAACTGCAAGCTAGAAGCACAAAGAATAAGCAATCATAGGAGATGCAGAGTTTGAAGATCATTGGTCAGGGACTCAGGGTGATAGTTACCTTTTCAAGTAAAAGTGATTGAGCAAAAGCAGCAAAATCCAGGCTTGCTCAGTGTCTGTTCCTTCCTCCAGTTCTATTGAATATCCACTAACAGAGAGCTCACCGATTGATGATTTAATTAGGGAGGTAAGAGAGCTATTCAAACATATGGCTTTTGAAGTTTCAATAAGAGCACCCTGAGTAGAAAGCTGCAGCACCAGGGAGAGGACCGCCACGACTTGGAGATGCTCTTCTGCCCAGCCATTTGCTGTCATTCTTAAGTTGAAGATGTCCAGCAACTGCCAAACAGCACCCAAAAAAAAAAGAAGATAAACTGTAAACATGGAAGTGAGTATTGATAGTTTCAAAAAAAGAAGTCACAGTACCTTCATTGTGACTGAAATCCAAGCTTCCTCATCTTGAATTGTTTGAGCATGTACAGAGCTTAATACTATGAAGATGAAACGTGAAATGACCATGTAGTTATCCAAAGAGAGAGGATAAAACAACTTTGAGGAAAGAGTTTGGAGAGCAATGCCCATTCCATTTATGCAGAGTTGATCAGAAGCATCTGGGCAGCTGTAGATAATGGATGACAAGAAGTGGAGTAAAGAGAATACATCATCAGTCACCATTTCTTCCCCTACGAGATCCATTAGTAAAGAATTCATGAGCTCCGGTAGAAGGTTGTCTCCTACGCTTGTTAACTGAGCAATGTGTTGAAAAAGTGGAGTCTGACAGTTCAACTGAGTCCCATTGGCAGCACTCTTTTGACACATCTTGAGGATCTGGTTAGACAGTGATATGCTAATTCTTTCTTGTTGAAATAACCATTTTAATGAAGTCGGGTGAATGTCTGCAGATGACAAATCCCAATCTCGTTCAGATACTAACTTGAAGAACACTTGTTCTGCCTCTGGACTATAAGATATATGATAGCTTGATGTAGCGAGGGCTCTATATAGTCCATAAAGACTTAAAAATGGGCCGATAAAGGTCAATTGATCTGCTCCAGAAAGCAGGTGACTGCTGTTGGCAAGCATGTATTGCTCAAGAGACGCTAAAACCAACTTCTTGTCCGCAAGCCTAGGAGAAACCAAAGAAGACAGCTTAGAAAATTCAGAAATTACATATCTTGAGACATATGAATAGAAAACAACAATTCCTAATAAAGCAGATTTGACGAATTGTTATATGCTTACATTTCTTCATAAAAAGAGCTGGCATGGAGTATATGCAGAACAGCAGTTTGACAAGATGATAAGTCTGAATTTGCTGTGCTTTTCTGGCCAAGAAGAAACAGCAGATCAATGGGATCGGCTGGGAGAGTAGATGCTGCAGCTCTGATGGGATGGCCAAAGTCATCTCCAAGAAGATCTACAACTGAGCTCAACAGAAGATAGACCCTCAATTTCATCCTCTCAGTTCGGTATAGACCCAAACATTCGAAAGAAAGGCTGAACCAAGACACAGACAGCATAGCTTGTCTGAGTTCCAGAACCTGATTATGAGGACCATGCAATAGTATGAAGTGCAAGGTCTCCATTATCCCAAGGATAGTTTCTTCTTCCATGTCATTGATTGCAGTCACAAACCAAGGTAAAATATGCTTCTGACACACCTCCATCACAGATTGTCTCAATTGTAAGTTAGTATCATCAAAATCAGTTTCCTGCCCAAATGCATATGCCTCTTTCAATAGATACAAAGAATGTAAAAGTTGATTATGGTCCTGGTCATATATACTCAAAGAAGCAGAAACTGCAAGGGTTGATGCTTCTTGGACCATGGACAAAAGGGTCGAAGCTGTACTTGCAGAAGGGCATTTCAGAAGAGAAACAAAGATGGAGCAGACCACAAAAAAGGTTTCTGACTGCATGCCCATTCCAGCTGTAGGTTTCCTTAGCATTGATGTCAAGGCAGTGCTTATTTCTTCACCAAGTCTGGTGGAGACTACACCAGGGAAACTGGAGATACCATTCAGTACAATCTTCAGCATCTGATTTTGAACTGGATGAAAAGGTACCCCAGTAACCTGAGGTAGAACAGAAACCAATGTTGCGAAGCCAATCGCAAGCCTTTGCTTGAATACAAGTTCAGCTTTTGATAGATGATCAAGAATTTGAACACAAGAGCTGACTATTTTGTCTTTCTTATCTGCACATCACAGAAACAACAATTTAAAAAAATGCGGTTCCCTAGCATAGCATTCTGACATTTTTTTCCCTTCTTGCAACTGTATATGCAGTGATCAGCTTATTTATCATGAGTTATGACTATGTTTCACAACTCACAACTAAAAGAAAAAACTCAGGACAATCAGATGCAACCTCAATATATACCTGATAGTCTGAGTATTTCAAAGATGTAATCTGCAACATTTTCTTCCACCAAGATTTCAATCTGCTTGCCTGAACAATCACCCCGTGACAAACACTGTGCTAAAAAATCCAGCATAGCTATCTGGACATCAGTATCTGAAGAGAGCAATGGCGATTTTATGGCCTCGGCAAACAACCTACATAAAGGAATGCCAGCAGTTTCACCATCATTGGTTTGCATGTAGCTGTCAGCTTCACCATCCATCAGGTTAAAATCACTGGTAAAAGCAACTGAGAGGAATCCTCTTTCGCCCAACACCTTCATTAGTGCTGCACGTACCAAGAGTACAATTTTGCAGTGTAAAATACGTACACAAGGTTAATGATACTCCCTTCGTCCCAAAATGATGTTTACGTTCTCCAAAAAAAAAAACTGTAAAGAACTTTATGGGACGGAGGGAGCGCAATACACGGTGAAATTATTACAACGCATATATACCAATAGAGTTGAAGCGAACATCATCTCTTTGAGTCTTCATGAGTACATCCAAGGACAAGTGGAAGATCACAGGACAGTACTTGAGCAGCACATCAACGCCTTCTTCATCCTGACTCGAACACTGTAGTAGGCATATTTTGTACAGCACAAACATGATTTCTCCTCGAATCTCTTCACTGCATTTCACAAGGTACAGGAATCAAATCAAATCAAATCATCAAACACAATGCTCCGAGTCGAGTTAATTGGCTGTATGTAAGTTTATCAATACCTTGGCAGCTGAAGGCCCATAACTAGGTTGTACATTAACCTGGTTTTATCCTTGATGCAGCCATATGCATG
Organism: Pharnaceum exiguum; assembly: GCA_900322385.1. Taxonomy (NCBI): domain Eukaryota; kingdom Viridiplantae; phylum Streptophyta; class Magnoliopsida; order Caryophyllales; family Molluginaceae; genus Pharnaceum; species Pharnaceum exiguum. Next base: position 155,021 of record ONZK01001140.1, on the reverse strand, counting down.
AGCGTGTTGAGTCAGTAGAACCCCCATGCAATGTAACTGCACTTGAAAAAAAAAAAAACTAAGTGATCTTAATTGGAGTGACCTGGCTTATGGCTATAAAAAAAACCAAACTCATGGTATGGAAAGAGGAATTGCATTCAAATTGTTAGTATTGAAGAAGAGTAACACAAGGTGTGTTTTGTTAGTTTGTACTGAATTGGAAAAAAAAGCTCTATTCATTCTCCATAACCCTTCTCGACAAGCTGAAGAAGTTAAGATTAAAACTAGAACTGAACCGAACTGAAAGTTACTCAAGCACACCTAAGCTAGAAACTCCATGAGCATAACTTTTAAATCCTAGCCAAAAAAAAAACTACACTACACAGAGGTAAATATCTCTGTTTCAATGGTCTTTAAATTTTCTTGAGAATTCAAATATATATAAACATGATCAACTTAACAACATCAATAAAAAGCACAAATGTACTTCACAATACGACTTTTTTTTTTTCCTTTTGAACTAGTCTGTCACAATTTTGACACATCCACTTTCATATTCATCATTTGAAATAACATTTGGTATCCCAACCAAAAAAAGATGTGTTAATTTTTATTTTGATGTCAAGAGTACTAGTGGCCATGAGCCGACTTTGAGCTGACTTGGAATCGACCTTACTTTAAATAACCTTAGCTCATGCTCATCCCGCTTTATACGACTTGAATTGAGCCGACTTTGACCGACTTGACATGTCTAAGTCAAGACGAATAGGAACAAATTATCCGACTTTGACCGACTTTAACTATTATAAACGACTTTGATCGGGCTATCCACCCTAGCTCGAAGTCAGGTCACTCTTTACCGACTCGATTTTGACCGAGCCGCGTCTTTGACTGACTTTGACCTGAATTGAACCGAGCGGTTTTGAGCCAAATCAACTCAATGGCCAGCTCTAGTCAAGAGATATCTTTACATCCATCTATCATCATAAATGAATTTCTATTTTCATATAACATTGTTTATGTTAGAAATAAACTAAACTAAACTGAGCTGAACGAAATTTCACATTAACACAACAACAACATAAACAATTAAAAAAAAACTAAAATAAAAAAGAGGAGACAGAGATAAACCAAGTATAAATGAGGGCGGGAAAAGGAAACGCCATCATCCTTCGAAAGACCGTCAGCAATACGCCGAACAAACTCGCCACAAACCTCTCCCGTCCCATCACCATCATCATCATCATTACTACAACAAAGGTCAGAGATGAGGAGAGTGATTTGACGCGCGAGAGAGTCGCCGTGGAAGTTAGAGAGAGAGTGGAGGAGAGGAGATATTAGAAGGTGAATATGAAATGACGAGAGAGTGTTTGTATTATTATTATTATTATTATTTATAGCGTGGGAGAGCTGGGTGAGAGCGTAGGACACGTGGAAGGTAGGGGAGGATGGTGAGGATAGAAGGTTCGAGAAGCATGTTAGGCAGAGGATACCGCTGCCGACGTGGAGGAGGACGGATTGGGTGTGGGATTGGGAACATGTGAGAGAATGGAGTAGTGCGTTGTTGGCTTCTGTTTCCATTTGCATTTTTGGGAATTTGGAGTTGAGTTGAAGGGGAGACATGTATTTATAATGGTTTGGCGCCAACAAGCTAAGGCAACGGATTGAAAATGACGACTTTTAATTGAATATATATGAGACTGATAAAGAAAAATGTTAATTAGTGATTCCATAATGACCATAATATTACCATGACTAATAGTAGTATATGAAACGGGTTCATATAAAATTTTATTATTTAAAAGACATAATAAATAAAGTTCAAATTTAATGAACAAGAGATATGGCAAATACTACTCTACTCCCGGTTGTACATAGCTATGTACTCCCCATTAAAAAAAAAACCCCAAATTTCTCCATTTGCACCCAAAACCAGTTCTCGCTCCCTTCTCCATTCGCACCCAACATCCGGCCACCGATCACCATCACCCATTTTCGTCACCGTCTAGTCTCCGGCGAGGCCACAACCTACCACCGTCTACCACCCCGCACCCCAACTCCAACTCATCTCTCTTACATCCAAAAAAACCAGATCTCCTCCCAACTACCACACTCTCTCTCCACATTCACCCCTCAATACCCATCATTTCCCGTTCCGTCGTCGATATCCACCACCATTAATCACCGACGACTTCACTTTTCGTTTTAACATGCATCCACTCATACTCAATTTGTGATCATAAGAGTCCATTTTGTGACCCCTTAAATATGTTTTTGTTACCCCTAAAGCACGTTTTGTGACCCATTTAAGCAAGTTTTGTGACCCCCCTGACAGTTAAATGTGACCATTCGAGCACATTTTGTGAGCCTTCGACTTTTATTTTGTGATCTCCTTTGCGGCCTGAAATTCGTGACCGGGGTATGGACGTTTTTGAGAGGAGAGAGAAAGTGAAGTAGAGTGTGGATGCAAACAGAAATGGTTGTATACGGGAGAAGGTTAATGAGGGATGGTGTTTATTAGGCCATGGATTTGTTGGGTTTTGAAGGATTTTCAGAAATTTAATTATGGTGTATTGTTTGGTTTTTTGATTGTGGATGCCATTGTTGGTGGCTGCATTGAAGGGGAGGAGGGAGAGTGTAGTTACGTACACCCGGTTGTACGATAGACGCTTTAAAGAGATATATTGTGCAGATAAGCTACGTTCGTTAGACCCGTCCTTCCACCTTCTCGGTGGCCCCACCGCCCACGCTGGAATGGACGCTAATAATGGCGTAATAAAAAACGCTAGAAAGAAATACCCTGCTGCGTTAACGCCGTTAGACCCGTCCTTCTACCTTCTCGTATCCCCATTGACGACTCGATAAATGCCGTTAATCGGCAGACGTCCCTAGTAACGATCCTACTACGATTGAAACGGCGTCACTCATGAAAGCGAAATATTGACCTTCAAAATCACCGTTACTGTCAACAAACCCCGCAAAACGTGCCATTGAATATAATGTACCAGTAGTGTCCAAAATATCAACGTATAGGAAAGTTATCAAAGCAACCCAAAATTGCCCTTTTCCAATCGACTTAAAGCTAAGTGCACCTGCCGTTTTCTTTATAACGTGAACGTCAACAACTTTCTTG
>ONZK01001140.1:113224-131380 GCA_900322385.1 Pharnaceum exiguum | reverse complement strand
TAAAACTCATGCAAAATGATCTCCAATCACCAAACTTCATATCCTACACATGAAACACACCAAGTATGGCAAGAGGAAGATATATTGCACAAAGTTCATTCAAATCATATGAATTAGTGCTCAAATGGAGGTATTTAACATAGGATTAATAGGAAATATTCATGTACATCAAATGTCTAAGACATATCTTCCATTGTTGTTGGTAATTTCTTCCTACAAAACTTAGACAACATTACATTTCAATTAGGGAGAATCAAATGAGGCATCCATGTTCTGTTTGACTTATAGCCCTGTAATGGCCTGGGTAAGTACAAGATATCGAAGAAATGGTAAAATGGGTTGGGTTTGATTAGAAAGAAAGTTCCAAATGTGTAGCTGGTGGAGAAATGGTAATAATGGTTGGTTTTGATTAAAAAGAAAGTTTCAATTGTGTGACTGGTGGAATACAACATAGATTGCACACTTTTCAATTATCTCCTTATTCCTTAGCTTTAAAATTTCATACCAAAAAAAAAAAGAAAATAAGGATAGGTTGGGGAAAAGTTGATGCAAAACCTTCAATTTCAGGTTTTGAAAAAGTTACTCCCCGATTAGAGGGTAAATAAGAATGGACCTAAATGTTAGTAATCCTTACAATCTTTGATAATTTGGATTTATTTTTATATTCAACTATAACGATAAAGTGATTATTGTTGTAAATTTTGAAATAGTATTCTTTTTCTTATCTTAATTTATTAAAAATGGCCATAACTTTCAAAAAGAGACATTCAAGACATAAAATTAAATGGCCATAACTTTCAAAAGCAAAAGTAGTACTCTTAAAAGCATTGAATAATGCATATATAACTTATAAAAAGTAACAAAACTAAACCATTTTGCTTATGTAAATAACAAGTGTCAAGCTTACATGCGTTCAGCGAATATACATGAAAACTAATCCACAACACAAACTTTTTTTCTCACTTAAAAAATGACAAATTGATTGATCTAATTCTATGTTGGTTTTATTTTAAAGTGAAGACAAACTCTGTTTTGCAAGCATTTAGTTATACAAAGATCATTTCAAGTAAGGTTACATTCAATAAAAAAAATTATAATAAATTATATATTATAATATATTTTATTATATTTTGTCTTAGTAACAGTAAATTTTATTTTGATGATTTATATTACTCATGAGAATATATGATTTGTTTTGTTTTTTTTATTGGATTTTTTTTACTAAAATACAATTGACTATCACTCGAGTGATGTAGTAGAGGAGAGGGTTGAATTGTTTCCCAACATTTTCAAATTGTCTAGTTTGCCGGCTCCTTTCAAATTGACTTGTCCCTGTATGTGTCCTAAGGGATGTGGTTGGGTTTACCAAGCTCTATTCTGATTTATCTTATTCGAATGATAAATACGGAATAAGGTTTTGTCTTTTCAACAATGGGCAATTATTGAAACTTGATTCTATTAAGGGTAGACACTTATTTTTTTGCTTTTTTTATTGGTTGTTAGATTGATGATTAAATTAATGAATTATCATGTTAATTTTATTTTTAGATTCATACCAATTCTGTTTTGGAATGAGAGGCCATTCATGCCAATTTTATTTTTAGATATCACCTAACTCCATTTGCATTCTGATTGCAAATATCTAGTGAATTTTATTAAAGAGGTGAAGGGAGTTCCACCAGAGTATGAGGATCTCATAAGGTAATATCTGTTTTTTGAGTTAGTTAGGTTTTGTGATGTAATGATGTTATATTTGTTATTATTACTTACCTTTTTTTGTTTTTTTTTTCTTCTAGGAAATTTTTATTTTGCTTGATTGATTTGATGATTATCAAATTGACTTCATATTTCGTGGGAGGAATTCCCTACCTGATGAACTTGCCTACTAAGGTAGAGTGAAAGGTGGGCGGATACGTTAACTAGAGCATACGGCCTGCTTATGATGGCGAACGATATCATTTATGGGAGACCCAAATTTTGTCTCATAATGGTGAGTGCTGTTAAGTTAAATCCGGATTATTTTTGATATGTAAAATTTTTTGTTTTAATATTATCTTTTTGTTTAAAATGAAAATGTTAAAAGTGAGTTTGCTACGCAGCTTGTTTCAGGAGCTCAGTTTTTTTTTGCTGCCTTTGCCTTATTAAATTCAATCATTTTTTTATTATTGTTGTTGTTGATTAATTATTTTGGCATTTTTGGTTTTGCGAAAGTTTTGTCTTATTAGAGTTTTTCTTTTATGTATTTCTTTTGCATTCTTGAAAGTTAATTGAAACGTACATTTGTTATGCTTAAATCGAAGATTTGGACATAGTTAAAAGTTTGGAAACAAAAACCAATGTCTTTTGTTGGTAAAAATTAAAGAACTAATTATCAAAGTTATGATCCCGCACGCCCTCTTATACGCGTCCTTCAAGTTTAGAGGGATGTCCCCTGGCCACATTTTTTTCAGAGGGCAAGGGTGGGGCCCCAGGCACACGCCACGCCACGCGCTCTTGTTGACTGCGAGGAACACGTGCGTGACACGTGTCCCGCAGAAAATGAATAGTAAAAATCGTTTTTATTAAAGATACCTAAATTTCAAAAATAAATTAAAAAAATATCGGAATTTCTAACTTTTTGTTCTCTACAAATAGAGACCAATCTTGATATAGTTTTATCAAAGATTTCATATTATTTTCTCACATTTAATTCTTATTCATTGGTTCTTTTTCTATTAAAAAATTCAAAATAAAAGGTGGAAATTATGATTTCGTGAAAAATAATGTTAATGCACTTGTTGAGATTAATGATTTGGTTGGTCTTGTACATGTTGTTGGGATTTATGAAGGCTATATAATGTTTACTGCTGTCGAAGCACAATTATACCTAAGACAAAAGTTATATCCCTTGTTCTGAAGCATCAACTCCAAAAAATCATTTTTAAAACTAATAATATAATCTTGCTATAGTGTCTTGTCTTAGTTAGAGTAACTTTGCGCGTGTTTTTTTCATTTTTACTTTTGAATCTATATTTTTAAACCTAATTTCTTTATTTATGGTGCAAGGTGTTTTCTACTAGTAATGAAAACACGGCACCTCTAGTATTTGGAAATTTTATAACGAGTGGCAAAATCAATCAATTTCATAGGAGGGCAGAAGGACTGCTTGTCATTTTGGATACATCGAGCTTACTACATGTATTTTTTATTTATATAAACGAGAAATGTCAAATGATAAAATATGAGTATTGAGATCATTTGTGGATACTAAATTAATGGATTTTTGTTATCCTCTTCTATTTATCTTCACTGCAATTTTTCATAAATATGCAAAGTTTACTGCCATTCAAAGCTTAAAACTGCTTTCGTCCATGTCATTTCCTAAGTAATTGTTCATTTGTAGGACAACAGTCATGTTTAAAGGGTTCTATGAGATGGATTCAGATGCAAGGTTCTTCTAAACAGGCATTTTCGATATTTTTATTGCGCCCGTCGTTATTTTCTTAGTATAATTCCACAATAGTAACATCAAGTCACTTTCATTCTCACGCATCCTCTATTTCTCTCTTCGTAACATCTGCATGTTGGTATATGCATATGCATTGCATCTCATAAAGTTGCATCACTTATTGTTAAAGAAAGCGACAATGTATAAACTATAGAGGGTATACTTTTTTACAATTTTTTTTCTTATAAAATATTCTTAAATGCGTAATGTAGACAATGTCATGCATTGCCAATGTAAGAGTATATTTTCTATGAATTGAAATTTAAATGCGTGTAGTTTCTTGGATTGCATTCTTGTTTTTTTAGGGGGTGGGGTCACATCTGCTATGATTATTACTTTTTAATGTGATAACTTCTGTATTCTTATTATTTATGTTGCATTTACACGACCTTCGATTTGAGCTGCAAGAGATGATTCCTGAACAACAAATGATGTATATGATTATTACCTATTTATGCTATGTTAAATACATCATTTTAAGCTCTAATTTATATGATTTTAAATCAATTTTGTGCAATATATATCTTTCTCTTGCCATACTTTGTGTGTTTCATGTGTAGGCTAGGAATTTTGGTGAGTGGAGATCAATTTGCATGAGTTTTGGAAGATTATTGGAGCTTTGTTTGTGTCTGAACACCACATGTCTGTGTCGATTGACACCGCAATGTCTACCCTGTTGCTATAAACATGGAGATTTCAGTTCTTTTTATTATTTTTATTTCTTTTGTAGCCACTTTCCTTAAGACATTGCAACTGACACCTAGAGAGTTTAGGTTAGTTTAGAGAGAGCATCCTAGTTTAGGATTGTTTGTTTTTACAACAACAACACCAACAGTCCCAGTATTATCCCATCTAAGATAAGGTACTGAGGGAGCCTGATGTACGCAGCCTTACCCCGATTCGGAAAATCGGGAGACTGTTTGTTTAGGCTTGTTTGTTTTTCATTTTTTAAAATGGGTTTTCTCATTTTTTAAATAGAAAAGCTGTTCTTTTTTATCATACATGGTGTTTTGGTTGAAAATAGGAAAAACTGTTTATTTTCATAAACAAAAACTGAAAAGACTGAAACAATAGAAATAGAAACTTGTCACTTTTGAAAACAAGAAAAACATTTTTTCTAATTTCTAGCTCTCTCTCACTCTCTCTCTCTCTCACTCAGTTTTTTTCCCAATTCAATCTGTCACCATGTTTTTATTTGATGAAATTTATCATCATCATCCCACCATCTATATCGTTAATATGATCTTGTGTGCATTTTCGGATTGTTGGACTATACCACTATGCCCTCGTTTCCAGCTTTGATTGCAAAAGGCCTTTCCTTTTTTTGAAAGTTAATTTAACCATTTTGGTTCCATCAAAATCGATACTAACAATAAAGATTAACACCATAGTTCCACCAAAATTCAGGTATAGTCCAAAAATGCATCATAGAATTTGACAAAAACAAAAGGCAATCCAAACACTATTTTTAAAAATTTGTTTTTAAAAACAATTTATCATGAAAATAACCAAACACCACTTATTATATGAAAATTTTATAAATACAAAGAAATGGAAAAACTATTTTTCTGTTTTTTAAAACAAAAACAAGATAAATAGTTCCAAACGCTACCCAAGTTTGTTTCTCTTCTATCTTTTCTTTACTTTTTATTCATTATATTAATGTTTGTATTTGTTTTGTTTGTTCTTTCTCCATTCATCATGTTAGCCTAGATTTTGTCTAGAATTGAGTGAAGCCCTCTAATGGCTTCATAGTGATATTTTGATAATTCCCAGAATTTGTTTGGTTGTTACTATGGAAAAATCATGTCTTTTATTTGTTATGTGGTATCATTAGATCATGTTTATTTAGCATGATTGAATTACAACGAAAGTTGCATTGGGTTTGATCATAAACTCACATGAGTTTCTTGGCTAAATATACCCATGAGAATATGTGTAATTGATGGTTGAGTGTGTAACTTTTGTGCTTAATGGTTCTTATTGCGGCTTAAATCATGAAAATAGTCGTTTAGTTGCTTAAGATACACTAATTTACCGTCGTAAGAGAACTTTAGTTACCTTAGATAAAGTTGCCCTCCAAGGAATGATCATGTTTAAGGGGATATCAATTGTCATGTTTGGAAGTTATGATTGTGGTCTATCTCGATCCTAGGAATTCTTAGTTGTATATCCTTTGTGACATTAGTATAGAAGAAAACCTCCAAGATATTTACTGGCCTAGGTTGATAGACTCGAAACCATTAGTTTTGACCTCACTTTCTAGAGAACGACCCATTAATGCTTCAACACCGTAAACTTGCGGTAATTTATGACACATCATCAGGTTTGTTTCTTGTAGTAGTCTTCATTTGAGTGGTCAATCTTCTTGTCTGATGAGTTGCTATTTTTGTTTGCCTCTTTGTCCTATTCTTCTTTCCTTTTTGACTACTTCTTCTTGTTGTTGTTGTTGTTTATGTTGCCTTCTAGGTAAGCATACTAATGGTTTCTAACTGTCTCATAAACTCTTCGATGCATGTCGTTTCTGTTTTCTTCTCCCTTCAGAAAGGTGGATTCTATTATGAAATGCTTTCCATGGAATGATCTTGATCTTTCCGTTTATGCAGGAACAACAACAACAACAACAACAACAACAACAACAAAAACAACAAAAACAACAACAACAACAACATCAGTCCCAATATTATCCCATCTAAGATAGGGTACTGAGGGAGCCTGATGTACGCACCTTACCCTGATTTGAAAAATCCGTTTGTGCGGGAACGATTAAAGAAATTGAAGAAAGAATATGGAAGTACTCAGGTAGGAAATCTCAATGTAGACATGCATGGTATCATCAAATCTGTGCAGTTATATGTATTTGTTTAAACTTTTACTTTCCTCGTACGTGAGTGATATACTAGAAATTATTAGATTTACGTCACCGACTATTATTCAACTTGCTACATGTGAAAGGTAATTGGTGCATGGAATGAGAGGAATGACAGGGTTGCTATGGGAAACTTTCTTGCTTGACCCAACCAGAAGAGGTAATTTAGCTTTCCATTCCCTTAATTACATTGAGTTCTTGATTCATTTATTCGCTTTTCAGTTTTCATGTAAGTATTTGTTTATGCTCATTTTCCTCCTCCATTTGCCTTCATGAAGATGTATTGATGTTGTTGTGTGCTTTCTCAGGGCATTCGATTCAGGGTTTTGTCTATTTTTGAGTGTCAAAAACTTCTGCCAGCTTCCAGACCTGATGGAGAGCCATTGCCTGAAGGTCTTCTCTGGCTTCTCTTAACCGGAAAGGTATATACGAAGTAGTTTCATTTTTATGCATACAAGATGTGGCTGGCTTTGATGGAAATGGACTATGACGACATGTGGTTGTCTATGATTGGCTCACCTCACTACAGTTTCATCATTCCATATTCTTTTGTTTTATTCGGATGTATCTTACTCGGATGACAAATACGGAATAAGGTTTTGTCTTTTCAATAATGGGCAATTATTGAAACTTGACTCTTATAAGGTTAGACACCTTTTTTTTTTCTTATTGGTTGTCAGATTGATGATTAAATTAAAGAAATATCATGTTGATTTTATTTTTAGATTCATGCCAATTCTGTTTTGGAAGAAGAGGCTAGTAGAATGATTTATGGTATTACCGAAGTATTATAATATGATATTACCCAACTCCATCTACAAGTGATAGTCAATTGTATTCTAGTAAGAAAAACAAATCATATCATGAATAAACATAAGTCATTAAAACATAATTTACTCTAACTAAGAAAAAATATTATATAATTTATTATAAATTATAATAGATAATGTATTATAGATTTGTCTTCAAGCAAATATCTAGTGAATTTTGTATTTAGATTTTTGTGATGTGATGATATGATATTTGTTATTATTACTTACTTTCTTTTGTTTTTTCAGGAAAATTCTTCTTTTACTTGATCGCTTTTATGATTATCAAATAGATTTTATTTTTCGTGCACTCGCTGATTAGGCGGAAGAATGACTATCATTTATGGGAGACCTCAATTTTGTCTCGTAATCGTAATTGTTATTAAGTTAAATTCAGATTATTTTTGTTATGTATAGTTTTCTGTTTTTTAATATTATCTTTTTATTTAGGACGAAAAATGATAAAAGTGAGTTCGCTGGGCAGCTAGTTTTAGGAGCTCAAGTTACTTTTTTTTTGCAGCCCTTTGCCTTTCAATCATTTTTGATACTTTTGTAAAATTTTCTCTATAAAATAATTGCTTATTTATTGGAAGCTTACTCACCCTGATTTATGTGAATTTGTAAGGTTCAAAGTGATAGAACTACAGAAGGCCTATGAAAAAGGGATTCATAAATCAAAGTGAGTTACGTGTATCTAGCTTTCTTAGTTCACTGGTCTTTAAGATGGGTGCTAATTTCGACGACTATCTATGCATCTGTTTGCAAACTTTGGGAGCCAACGTATGAGGATTGCTTAAGTTTGAATTTTGATTGCTCAAGTTCTTGTTGTTGCCATCTATATATATCGCAAGTTAGTAAATTTCTATCATTCTTTGAGAGGTGGTTTAGCTGAATATTGAGATCCTAATATAGCTGTCTTCTGTTGTGTTCGTTTAGAAAATGATGTTTTGATTACATGTGCAGTGTTTTATGCAGCTTTCTTCCTCTTACTGTTTACATCTGATTTTGAGACAACTTATTATATGCTTAATATTTTTTCATCGGAAACATTTCCATATTTTCATAAATAGCTTCTTAGCATTTGAGGATTCAAACTTTTATCTTGCACCCAAATGAAAAAAGTAGGTACGTAATTGTTGTTGACTAGGCTGAATGTGGGTAGTGTCAAGTGTCAACTGTCAAGGACTCGGTTTGTCTTCCATATAATGGCAAAGAACATTTTTCAGGTAGTTGGTTTTTGTTGGAGTCTAAAACTGGTTTAGCCCTTTTATCTTCTTGAATTTAATTAGTGATCAAAAAATTCGATCCCGGGAAAAAAACCATTAAAAGTCGGTCTCTAGTTTGCTTTTATTATATCTTTTTAATAGTTATCTCACTTTGTTTTTTTTTTCTTCAAAAATGTATAAAAATGGAAAAAATATTCCACTGGATGACTCCCTTGATTATGGTGGAAACTTTTCTCACATATCACTCAATACTTCTAAGTTCTAACTTGCCATTAACTCCACCTCCCGTTTCATCCACTAGGACAATATCGTCCGCAAATATCATACACCATGGATGTCACCCTGAATTCATTTGCTTAATTCATCCATAGCATCGTCATTATAGTTTTTTAATAATTTCATATCTTTTACATATTGGTTTATTATATTGATCAAGTAATTACACTGTGTAACAAATTGTTCGAAGCAAGTCAATGGATTGTGCAAGCTAAGCTCTAGCACCACCTCCTCAACTTTTTTCTTTTTGACAATGGATCACCTCTCAACTTGTGTGCATGATGCTATGTTCTCTTTTGGTGTATCGTGCTTGTTTTTCAGGTAAATAACTAAGTATAATGCCTAATAACCAGTCATATCAATTAGGTGTTTCCAACAATCTAATGTAATTTAATAATTTATATCTCTACATTATAAACATGCATTAAGATATCATTGACCTTTAATTCCTTTTGACGATCAATTTCCCACGAGGTCATTAAAATAGTACCCACTCATTTGTTTGCATTGTATTCTCTGATCTCGACTCACATCAAAAGTCCCTTGTGCAAACTAGGTACACAATATTATGCTTTTATGCACACTGATTTCATGCAAGCTGTATAGTTTCCATTTTTGAGTTGTAAATGGATAAGAGTGCCAACTAAAAGAACAAAAACAGGAAATATGGTAAGGAAAAGAAAAGGAAACATTAAGAGGATGGGAACGATTGTGGTCATCACTCATCATATGATCAATTGATCAAAGGATGCAGTACTAAAATGGTTTCAAATTAAAGAATCAAGTGATTCGAGTCACAGGCTTTGAGTGAAGTGGGCCTTTCTAATCATCCAATAACCGTGAGGCCCACCGGATAGGCCACCGAACGAAGAGTCCTTAAAAGCAAGGCAAGGCATAATTTTACCAGCTAGAAACAAAAGATGCGTCACAGACTCACAGTTACAGCTTACACCTCTCTGGCTACTGGCTAGATCGAATTGATTATTCTTATTATGAACTCAATTACTCAAACTTCAAGTTATTTCTGAAAAAAAAAATTCAAGTTATGACGGACTTTGTGAAATAGGTTGCGTACATTCCGATCCCGAGTATCCCCAATTACAATAATGATTATGCTCCGATCCCGAGTATTCCCAATTACAATAATGATTATGCTCGGTTGTTGTTGACTTGTTCACTCATTTCCTCTATAGATCCTCCGAAATCACAGTGCAGAGCAATCAATAAATGTTCTGTTTTTGTATAGGAGTACTAAATTAAACAGCTTCTCATTTGGTGAGTATAATTTTCCACTTTCAAGTGATGATAGTGCATGAACATGTGTCACTAGGAAGATGAGCAAGCTGATGCCAATTGCATGCCAACGTATACAGACAGTATCCTGATTAGAGCTGAATGTATGACACGTACCTCCATCAAATGATTAATTATCCATCTACTATAGTCTATCGTCCCCTTAGGTATACGCCATTATAAAAATAGTTCCATAGATTTGATAAAGACCAATTACAATCATAAGTTTGGTTGTAATTAATAGAGGAAAAGGATAAATTCATATATATCCTCCTGGCATCCAGCCATCACCCTCCGCACCTCATACATGCTCCAATCGTAATTCATATCCGGTCTTAGCCACTGGTGTTCAGTTGGAGAATGGGCTAAGTGTTTCCTCATCCCTGCCCCAAGTTATCAGTACTGGATAACAACTATTTTTAAACGCAAAGATAAGGCGTGTTTCTCCAAGTTTTTCCCATTCCCAAATGGCAAATGCCACTCGAAGAATAGTGACCATGGATTTGAATTATATACTCATCAAGGCATCAACATGGTTCATTGGTTGTCAGGAACTTATTACTACAATATTGAATATATAATACTGTAATATCTACATGGCCACTAGTAAAAATACCTCAGTAGCGCAAGAAACATTCTTTGATCGGGACAAAATTGTTAACCAATCTTCGATACTAGAGTAATTTGCAGATGTATCTTGTGGGACACCTGCAATTCTACATGCCCGGCCTGCAGGCTTTCATATTTTCTTTTGTCAGCTCAGACAAGTTCATGTATAATGGTCACTGAAACAATTTTAGCTGTTGTAAAATAAAAGGTCATTGAAAACATATACGAGTACTGATATACAGTAGATTGATATACCCCTTCGACTAACCCATGGGCATCTTGTGTATGATGTGTTGATTAATACTATAAATCCGAAAGTCTGAAACAAACATCGACCACTTTTCAATCGATACAAGTAGTGTAGCTAGAGCTGGACTCGAGCCGATTTGATACCCTAACTCGTGCTCAGCTCGCTTTATACGACTTGAATTGAGCCGACTGTGACCGATTTATCAATCGAATTCAACCGACTTTGATCCAATTTGACCGACTTATCATGGCTAAGTCGAGACGAATTGGACCGAATTATACGATTTACACTGATTTTCACTGATTTTGGCTGACTTTTATCAAATTAGACCAACTTTGACTGCACTAACCGACTTTAACTGAACTAATTAACCAACATAACTCGAAGTCAACTCGCTTTTTACGACTCGACTTTGACTGAGCCGACTTTAACCTAAATTGAATCAAATGATTTCGTGCCAAGTTCACTCAATGGGCGTGTAGTGTAGCGCAGTTCATACATAAGTACATAACCCCCTTTTTTTTCTTTCTTTCATATTTTCACTCTGTGAGCTGACAACCTTTAGCTACATTTTTATCACCAAAATTCACTCAAACTAGTGACTTGAGGCAATCAATTCTTGCATAGATATCTCATATATGTTGTTCTAATTAAGTTTCATAGACGTACGTCTCTTCTATAAAAATAAAAAGGTCATTTATATCGAATTCGAATAATGCGACTAATACTTTAATCATAGTCTGAAATTAAAGAATACGAGTATATTTTTGTTCATTCGTTCATAGTTCAATGCGTCTGATATGAGACTTGTCTAGAGTTAAGCACGCTAGCTAGTAATAGAGAATGACATCTAGATGCAATTGAATTTCATTTGCTTAGCTTGCAAAATCGGGATATATCCCTATCAAGGTAGACAAAAACCAATAATACCAGTCAATGTCTATACTCTTAAGTAGATCCGTACAGTTAGACTTATTGTCTATACCTAATGCTATACTAGTGTCTAGTAATAGAGAATGAAATCTAACATCTTAATAAAAAATCGAATTGCTACACTAGTCATAAACCTGTCCTCTATCTCAAAGCATAGCTAGACACAATTAGTGTGGTACCATTACACGTCACAAACTTACAATTCTAGTGGATAAAACCTATATCGTGCCCATAGCTAGGGACCAAAAATGTCCCCAAAGATGTTGTATTATTATTAGTATAATTAGGTTCATTTCCCTTTTCACTTCACTTCACCATGCCCAAAATCCAAATTTCTACATATCAAATTAAAGTATACTATACCATCACACTGATAAAAAGATCACTTCAATTTATTTTACCCCAGCTGGCACCAGAATGCTTCCAGCTGGTGCTCTTCAGCTCCCCACTTCGTACACCATACCTTATACGCTCTTCTATGGATTCTCCATTAATCCTATGCCCTTTATATACCCTCATTCATCCCTACATTTCTTCACACTCAGCTCACACAGCATTCCATTCTCTCAGCTCCCCTCTTTAGATCAATATAGTCAACTACTAGTGAAATAAAAATGGGTGTTTCAACAAATGGGTCGTTAGTAATGTTTATGGTATTGTTGGGTACCTTAGCATTGTGTACCAATAATGTTCATGGGGGTGACTTTAACCAAGATTTTGAGGCCACATTTGGTGATGGGAGGGTTAAGAAGTTTGGGAGAGGCCAACTTCTTACATTATCTCTTGATAAAGTTTCGGGTTCAGGGTTTAAGTCTAAGAAAGAGTATCTATTTGGAAGAATTGATATGCAACTCAAACTTGTTGCTGGAAACTCTGCCGGCACTGTTACTGCATATTATGTAAGCATCATATATATTTCCATACTTTCTTTGTCATTTGTCAACTAATTTTGCGTATTTTTAACTATCTAATGAACCGCTAACACTATCTTTTTATTAAGCTGCTAGCTAGTACGAGTACTATAGTAATGCATGTTATTCTTATGTTTAGTACGTATACTGAAGCTGCTAGTAACGACATAATGTGCTTGACATTAACACGTTAAAATTTCTTATATTTGAGTGATTGTTATATTGTTATTATAATACATGTCATGCAAGAAAAGTTTCCATCCATTAGATCATGTCGATCGGCATATACTTGTAACTTTATTCTAATTAAGTAGTGTGGAACGATATTTTATTATTTGTAAATTAAAAAAAACGTGTTTGTTTATACGATAACCTGGTAAGCTTAGCTCCCTAGGGAGAATGGTGCCTACATACGTGAGCATTTAATTTTTGGAAGGTAAACTATATATTTATTGTAGAAGTAGAATTGAAGTAGCATCACCGCACACTATAGGCAATTGAATTGGGACCATGTGAATTTCTTTTGTCCTGATTCTTTCAAAAGAGGTGGTTGTTACCTTAACTTTTGCACGAGAAATAGAATATAGGCATCACGTATCAGGGTATCAAAGGTACCAATAATTGAAAAGACATCTTGGGACATAGTATCATGGTTTTCGAATTGGGCATTTGAGACATTTCTGTGACGAAAGTAAAGGGAAAAATGTCATTGTTAATAATTAAAGAATAAAGGTTTATGCGTATTACAATTAGAGTATACTTAATTACTCGGTTTCCGATAATTAGACTATGTCTTTCTGCTGCAATTCGAAAGATGTTTAATTAATTATTTTTCTTGTACGTGTTGATCAGTTATCTTCTGAAGGACCAAAACACGACGAGATCGACTTTGAGTTCTTAGGAAATGTAAGTGGCCAACCTTACACCTTGCACACCAATGTCTTTGCTCAAGGAAAAGGTGACAGGGAGCAACAGTTTCGTCTTTGGTTCGATCCAACTAAGAACTTCCACAGCTATTCTGTCATTTGGAACCCAAGAATGATCATGTAAGTATCACTTTAATTTGTTATTATCGTGCTACTTATTTATGTTTAATCATACATCGTATCATTACTTAGCAATGGGCATATTAATTTTTTTTTCATGTCCGATTTACCGAAGTTTTGCTCCGATTACATCCGGTTCCATCGTTTCCTCAAGTCTCCAATTTATGCCTTTTACTGAGCTATTTTCTTTTGATTTTGATTGCAGCTTCTTAGTGGACAACACACCCATAAGGGTATTCAACAACCATGAGTCATTAGGGGTACCCTTCCCCAAGAGCCAGCCCATGAAGATATACTCAAGCCTATGGAACGCAGACCAATGGGCTACCCAAGGTGGGCTTGTGAAAACAGACTGGTCCAAGGCCCCTTTCACAGCTTACTACCGAAGCTTCAATGCTAACCCAAACCATGCTGCTGCAAGTTCTGTATTCACAAATGGTGCATGGCAAAACCAAGAGCTCAATGCTTGGAGTAGGAGAAGATTGAGATGGGTTCAGAAATATTTCATGATCTATAATTATTGTACTGATCTTAAACGTTTCCCTCAAGGTGTTCCTGTTGAGTGCAAACGTGGATGATCATCATATTTGCATTGTTGTTAGGCTGATCTGATTATGTAGTATAGGTAGACTTTTCAATTTTTCTGATGAAATATGGTAGTGTATTCTTGTTATTTTTCGGCATGTTTATGTCAAGTTAAATTCCTAGTAAATAAATTTATTTCACATGTGTTAGTTCTACATCTTTTCAATATATGACCGATGAGCATACTTCTTAGAATTATTTGTGGCTTTTAGCTCCTACTCCATGGAAAATGACCAAGAATAAGATGAGCTCTTAGTAGAAACCTTTAGCTCATAAACTCTAATGAAAACAGGTCTCTATTCTTCCATTTTTTTTAAAAAATAAATCAGGCGATTGTATGTTCTTCCCGAGATGGCACCCCAAGTGTTCACCTTCATTCCTTACCTTTAAAAAAAAAAAGCCCCCTTTAAGCAGAGGTCATAAGACTCGTAAGTCATAACCAATGTTTACACGAAATGAGAACATTAGCTGTTGCAGGCTGGCAGCTTAAAACTTAAACTAGCTAATAGATCAAAATCGAATAAACAACTTTCGTTTTTTTTTTTACCGATAAAGACTTGGATATGTTAAACGTTATCAGTATTGAGCACTTCCTGCTTGGTGGCTTGGTGCACCTAAGTGACCTTACCATGCATTGTTACTGTTGATTGGTTCTATGATGGCACCTTTGATTACTAACCCAGGCCAGTCACAATGTAAGGAGAATTTCAACCAAGCCAGTACATTCAGGATAATGAAACGTCAAAATTATGATATGGCATTTCGACCAGAAAAAATAATTATATAGCATGGGTTGTAACTTGTAAAGTGTTCGTCAATCAAAAAAAAAAACTTGTAAAGCGTTCATGGCAGCTTAAAGCTGCTGGTAAGTTCCACCCATACGCCAGAAGTCCATATTATGGGACCTTAAGCTATGGTGCTTGTATTCGGAAGTAATATGTCATGCTCTTATCATTGTTATATTATTTATAACGAATGGTAAGGTTTTAGAGAGTATGCTTGGTTGATGCATTGACCTTGTCTTCCCAGGGTACCAACCAAATTTTGCTCCTCGGACAGCCATTTGTTCTATGGGCTACCTTGATCTGAGCTGAGTTGTAAAAAAAAAAAACTGAGCTGAGAAGTACCAAGGAAGTTCTTATTAGATAACATGACCTTAACATTGCATGACCAGTATAAACTTATGCTGTCAAAAATAAGAAAAAAAAAGACCCATGGCCGTCAGGTGTAGGCTTAGCACACCAAGTACAAGCCACAATCTCTGAAGTCTGAAGTAGTAAGACAAGACTGTATGAAAACAAAATAGCAGAGGAATGCACAGATAATATGTATCATCAACCACCTTTTTCATTGATAATAATTCAGTATACTCAAGAGTACTCTCAAGCTTTTGAACTCAGCAAGTTCAAAATTCTGTAACATTATTCATTTCAAAACTCATATATTGTCTCTGTTCATTATTCATAATTCTCAACAGCTGTATATTCAGGAAAAATGTATTCAAGAGCGAGCATAGCGTACAGAAATGCGCCGAAGGATGGGGCTCCTACACGAAGGGCAATCATTCATGCCTTGCTTCTCATGGAGCTCATTGCACATTTTGCAGACCACTTGATGAGCACAGGGAAGAAAAACTACTGACATTTCCTCGGAAAGGCACATCACACATTCTCTCTCACGTTTAACCCCTCCTGTACTAGGAAATTCCTGAAATCCACTGGCTATTCCTGGGAAGGAAATTTCCTGGCATTCCTTGGAACCAGGTTGGGTTTGGGAATCGGTGAGCCTGCTGGCATAGCTACCATCTATGCCTCTCTTCAGAGCTGCTATCTTTGATGAGTCAGTCTTGAGTCTCAATTGCGAGATTTCTTTCTCAAGCTTCATGATATCATCTTTGTACTTCTGCAGATTCACATCTGCTTTCAGCTTTATCGCGTCCTCTTTTGATTTTGCCGAAACTTCGAGTTGTTGCCTTTCTTTTCTTATGGAACTTGCCTGGGTCAGTAATTCATCCTTTGCCTTCTCCTCATGCTTCCAGCGAGCCTGCCAATTATGCATTGATAATCATAATCAACACACGGATTAATTATTTTCTCACAGGAATATCCATGGCAAAGCAATTACAAGGGAAGTACAGACAGGCCTTTTAAATTTTTGCTAACAAATTTCATCTTGTCCATATGAAAACACAATTGTCTATGAAGCCTTGCCCACCCAGAGGTGACTGACTAGGCCCAGCAAATATCATCCTTGAAACTTGAGCCAATACATCGTAGCAGCCCTCAGCCTCAAAGAACCACAAAATATGCAGAGAGCCATAACACTAAGCCACTTGCTACAAAAAAGTGCAAAATGTAGGCATTCAGCCATTCACCAGTCAAACATGAGATTTTTCCAAAATAAGCTAGCTAAATGAAACTCCAAACAATGATGCAGGTGGGACTAACTTCTGTTTAATCGGAAGTATAATAACACTTGTCTATTATAAAACCCCACACCAAATGACAGATATATTATTACCACATATGCCTACCGCTCTAGAGTCCAGCCCTATTAGCATCTTTGGTTTCGGAAAAAAAAAAACCTATTTAAGAATCTATTAGAAGTGGCAAGCCATTCAGAGTACAACAAGGCCATGAAATAGACCAAATGAAGGTGCAAATCAGTATACACTACCACAATCTGCTCCTCACTAAGCTATGAAACAGTGGGCATAGTAATTATTCAGGGCAGAATACCAAAAATTTGCTCATTTCCTGTTTTCTTATGCCTGAAATGTCTTCTGCATTCCAGACTATTTGAAGGCAAGAAATTATCCCATTGAACACAACACATGTAGATGCTGCAATTATGATATTAACAGTTAAATGAAGTAGCTTAAACATAGGCAGCAATCAATATGCATCACAACAGCAATCAAAAAACTTCTGAAATAATACTTCTGTTGAAATTACATTAAACATTCCCATCTGTGTACCTACTGAGGTCTTACATAATCCACCTACAACTCAAAAGCAATCCAAGAACAACTTGACAGGAAAATATGGCGCTTCATCATTAAAAACCTTAACAGCCATGCACAAAGTCATATCTTAACTCCAGATCTCTAATTCAGCAGAAAAAAAAACAGGATCACAGCTGTGGCCTTGTGGGGGTGGGGGGACAATGCAACAATCACGCATCAAGTAACTTGAGTACGTAACAGAGACAAGCACACAACAAAGAAAGCAGCGATTACAGATAAGAGGAACAAAGACTCTGACATATATTTATCTCAGGTGGCCGCATGAAACCTCATAATACAAACTTAACAATTGAAACTTATCCCCCATATTATATACAATATTGAATTTTCTATATGATTCCGGGTCCTTATTTCGGCACAGGGGAGGGAAATGTTATGTATTCATCAGGTGACATTAACAACTTAAAATAGCAAATCCATGGTATCTACTATTGAGCATACTGTCTCCATTTTGATGAGCTTCCAACAATGGGTACAAATAAAACAAGGGTGCAATAACAATAATGATTAATTTCTAGTCCATTACCAATCCATGTTTCTAATGTTTGAAGAGAGTGAAGACAAAGAATTCAACTTACAAACACTCGCTTTCAAGAAAGGCCATCACAAGATGATAGAGCAACACATGAAAGGAAAATAGAGAGGATCCATGGTTAATGATCAATTGGATGATACCTTCTAGTGAAATAGGGCTCGTGTAAAGCATCATGAACAAAAGTTTAGCTAATATCTTTTCATCAAACATGAGATAAAATAGGTTTTTAGAGTAGCATAAGGAAGATATCAAGGAAACTATGATTTCCATTCGCTGCGGGCTTTTATAGAACATATTGTGTA
>ONZK01001140.1:51773-99015 GCA_900322385.1 Pharnaceum exiguum | reverse complement strand
AGTATTGGGAATATGTCCCACATTGAAGAGAGAGTAGATGTTTCTTCTGTATATAGGCCTAGCGGGTTACTCCTTCTATTGCCAATTGGTTTTAGGATGGAACCCCTCTAGGCCCATCTGTGATTATTGCCTTCTCTCTTCACATATGGGCCTACAGTTGCAAGTGTGCGCGCGGCCCAATCTTAACACACATATATTATTTACCGTGAAGCAAACATGGCTGCAGATGAATTAGCGAAGCTTAGTTATCATTTACGCATAACAATCGATTAATAGAATTCCCTTTTCTGTTTTTGTTTGTTTAAAGCTAAGATCAGCAAGCAAGTATATACTACGGAGTATAAAATAAACGCCCTACATTAGGTGCCAAGTAGGCAACTCTAATACTTAGCTAGTGGTGAATGAATGTCTCCAAATTGAATCAACATCAACTATACGCGCATACAGCATACACATCACGCATGAGGTAGTAAGGACTGATCAACAATAGTAATAAGAATGGATCTACATGATCATTATCAAACTGACTATATGGAAGGAAAAAGAATGAAGAAGAAATGGTTAGGTAGACGCCAGATTCAACTTTGGATGAACCTTTGCTGTTGATTACGGTCGTGCTTTAATTTTCTTAGCTTGTAGTAATCAAGATGAGAAAACGGTGGAAATTAAAGAGCTACTTACATGATTAACAAAGACATGTTCCATAATCAATTATGATGATCACATAGTGTCAAACCTGAAAGCCCACAATTATTTGACCGTTATTCCGTGTCCTGTTTCGGCTAATTTCATTATTCGGTCAGTTAATCATTCCATGTTCAAGCTGGCGCTTCCGCGTCTACTAGTCACCGCCACCTGCGTAGTCAGTAGTCACTACCAAGCATGTGAGCTTCTTCCAAGGCCAAAAAACATGTATATATATCCCTCTTGCTAACCCATTGTTCACACAATTAGAAACAAATACTTCTAAACACTCATAACCACACATTAGTCTTGATCGTCTACATATTTGTCTACATTTCCTCCCTACAGAAAATGGGGTCATCCACAAACGGATTTGGTATAGCAATGCTGGTTGCCCTCATGGTAACCACAACTGCCTATGGTTTTGGCAACTTCCGTGAGGTGTTCGAGCCCACATTCGGAGACAACAGGGTTCAGACATATGGCAAGGGTGCTGAGGCTCTTTCACTTACACTAGACAAAGTTTCCGGATCCGGTTTCCGATCGAAGAAAGAGTACTTACACGGAAGATTTGATATGCAAATAAAGCTTGTTCCTGATAACTCTGCCGGAACTGTTACGACATTTTATGTAAGTCAATGTTACCTAATTCCTTCAATCCACGTACATTTATACTAGCTAGTGATCAGTACTTATTCCCTAAGGCATGAACATTATGATTTATGAGCTTCATCGTTAATTATGAGCTGGCCTTTTGCTAATGACTGAAATGTGTGTCAATATGCTTGCAGTTGTCATCCGATGGCCCAACCCACGATGAAATCGACTTCGAGTTCTTGGGAAACTCTAGCGGCCACCCTTACACCGTACACACCAATGTGTTTAGCCAAGGCCAAGGGGGCAGGGAGCAACAGTTTCACCTATGGTTCGACCCTACCAAGAACTTCCACACTTACTCGATTGTTTGGAATACAAGACATATAATGTAAGTAATTTATCAACAAGATATAGTAGGAGTACATTTACGATTTTTATAATCCATAGAGATGAATAATGATCAAATTGCCCATAATCCGTTGAGAATTATATCTGGTTTTATTAGTGTAACAAGGACCTGAAATTACTAGTACAATAGTCAATAGCAGGGCCGTATTTTGGGGGTTCAAAGTGTTCGCTCGCACAGGGCCCCAAATATTTGAGGGCCCATTTTTCTCTTTGTCAATCAATAACAAACTGTATTACTGATGTCTAAGTATCAGAAGTGGGAAACAGCAGAGTTGGTTTTAAACCTTTGATAACTAGCATTGCGGGTTCAATCCCATGCGAGTGTAGTATTTTTTTTTTATGTTTTTCGAAATTTTATTTACTTTATTATTAGGGCCCAATTTATATTT
This sequence comes from Pharnaceum exiguum, assembly GCA_900322385.1. Taxonomy (NCBI): domain Eukaryota; kingdom Viridiplantae; phylum Streptophyta; class Magnoliopsida; order Caryophyllales; family Molluginaceae; genus Pharnaceum; species Pharnaceum exiguum. The sequence continues at coordinate 96,937 of ONZK01001140.1, read as the reverse complement.
CGCACAGGGCCCTCAAAACTAACAGTACGGCCCTGGTCAATAGAAGATAAACATACATACCAAGAAATTGTACTAATGGAGCTTTATGATGTGCAGGTTCCTAATTGACAATGTAGCAATAAGGGTATTTGAGAACTGTGAGGACCTTGGTGTTTCATTCCCCAAGAACCAGCCGATGAGGGTCTACTCTAGCCTGTGGAACGCCGACGACTGGGCCACTCAAGGTGGTTTAGTTAAAACTGACTGGTCCAAGGCACCTTTCAAAGCTTCCTACCGCAATTTCAACATTGATGCTTGTGATGGAACTGCAAGCTCCTCTTGCGCCGTCGGCCATGCCACAACCACCACTACATGGAGAAACCAACGGGCGCCTGCCCACATGATGCCTGCTCACGGATCATGGAGAACCCACGATCTTGATGCAAATGGCCGGAAGAGACTAAGATGGGTGCAACATAGGCACATGGTTTATGACTATTGCAGAGATCACAAACGTTTCGCTCAAGGTTTTCCTGCTGAGTGCAAGCGATCAAGGATTTGATACTATGTCCTAAATACAACTCATGGAATTTGAACTTCCATAAAACAAAAGTGATGAGTGTGATCATAAAAATGATAGATATTGTGTAGTAGTAGGAGTAGTAACCATTCTTTATTCTTTCAATGTATCTAGCTAAATTGTAGTGTTCAATTTATTCATTTATTGATTCTTTTGTTTCGAGTGCTCTACTGCTCTATGTCCGATCCCTTTCCAAGTCCCCTGATCAGTAATATGTTCAAATGTCTAGCCAGGCATGAGGCATCACATGGAAGCAAATGTTTGTCAATTTCTCTCAAACAAAACAAAATGTATGTCAAGGGTCAAATCTTCAATCGTACGAGGATAGTATACTAATTAAAAAATACCCTTTGGCATAATCAAACAGACATGATCCAGCATGACCACTGCTGTTTTCTCACGATGGAGCAGTTGTACCCTTAGTAAAGTGTCTTAATCGTGGCACAGCCCAAAAGTTACTTTTCCTCTTAGATTGCAAGCTAGGCTGTGAAAACACCATGGATCTGGTCATCCAGCTTTGAAATTTGTCTCATTATATTTGTTGATAATTGTAATTATTACTACTACACATTATTATTCTCTGATCATTGTGTTTAGTGGTGTAGCTTAAAAACTAAACACACCTTCACCGAATGAGCTTGCGCAGTAAATGACATTTTACTGCGTAAGCCTTATTTTGCTTATTAACAATTACATTCTGTTGGTTTTACCACATTTCAAACCTTCAAAAACAAAGATCTTTAGCCATGTTGGGGACATGTATACCGAAGCTCTTCCATAACTCTTCGTCAGAAACAAAATAAAAATGAAGGCAAAAATAATTAGAAGAACAAAAATGAAAGTTCACACCATAAGCCCATCATGTAGTCACAATGAGACTCAGAGCAGTTCAACATTTTGGAATTCATATTTCAAATTTTTTTGCTACAACTAAACAGCATTGCATACTGAAATACAATATCAGATGTGGTAGTCGGAGTAACTATCTGCTTAAATTGGTTATTCATGGCTATCATTGCACTGAAATACTTCACCATGTGGCCAAACTGAAATTGCTTGATTTTGCGGGTTCTGGGTTGATAACATGGCAATCCAACTATTCAGAACCCAGATGCCTGAACAGTAGAGCATATCCAGTCAATCTGTCGTTGATTGTTGCAAGTCATGCCATTCAGTCGCCAGAGTTGCTCTTTACACAATACAGCTCTCGGAGTAATACGAGTTTTTCTAGGGTGCAAAGCCACATCAATCAGAAACGCAGGCACACACATTCACTTGAGGCAAGGGTATCCACCCAAGTAAGTTGCTTTCAGTGACAAAGATTAGTTTACAGGAATAACCTTAATTTTGACCAGACCCACTTGTTTGACAGAAGTTCGCTTCACTTTTCCACACTACTGGAGGATACATTGTTGATCAGTTTGCTCAATTATGTGTCTCTTATGACCTTCTTTTCGACATGACTAGAGAAGTTCACCCTTGGGCGCTGCAGTTGCTGTTTGGAGATAAAAACAGTTAGATGATTGAAGCTTTAAGCCCTTGGCACAACTCATTTCAAAAACATGACAGAAGGGGATGACAAGAGGGATTTTTACCTTGATTCTGCAATGAACATGAACATCTTCCTTCATCTGGCTTAAGCGATTTCTTGCCAGATTTTCCATTTCGGAAGCTCTTGTGCAGGCTTGCTGAACCTGTCACCACAGTCAAATTGTCAAAATAACCTAAGAGCACCACACCTCAAAAGCTTCTGCTACTTTGATTCTTGAATGAAACACAGTAGTATATGACTAAGGCAGAGACCAGGATCAAAATCCACAGATAATTCCACAGTCGATTCCTCTATATTTTTTGAGTGAAAGACTTCAACGATGTTCAATACTAATCAGGTTCACACTAGAAAATCGGTATACAAGGCATTAAAGCAAATGCTTAAAACATATGAAAAGATCTAGGCGGCATTACAGGACTCCTGGATGGTACCTTCTGTGCCAATTGCTATTGTCATGACCTACTCATATGAATATTAGGAAAAGCGGTTTCTTGTTTAGTTGGTCCTGAAGGCAACTGGTACAGTTACTTGTTCCTTGCATGCTGCTCATGGCACTCAATCTTCTCTCACACAATATGAGGAAAGACACACAAGGACTAGCTCTATTGATTATCAGGCCTTTATAATGGTGAATTCAGATTGAAACACATTTTACCATAGCTACCAAATGTATTCCAAGAAACTTCTCTCAACTGGGTAGTCCCATACACACTTTGGTAATATCATTCTAGATAGAAATACTTCTCAACTTTTGGCATGCCAATTTCCATCCATAACTACTTTAAAAAGACCACGGCAACTTCATGACTCACTCAACAAGGCAAAGCAAACCAAAAGCAGTAGTTGCAAGTTTTTACCTGATTGATAGGAATAACAGCATGATCACTGGCTCCATTCCCAGCTTGTTCTAACAAGTGACGTAAGTTTGACAGCTCTTTCATCAAGTCCACAGCGAGCTCTTCAGCATCAAGCATCTGATTTCTAGAGAATTCAAATGCCTTCTCTGCATTGAGACGGAACGCAGAACAGGACAAACAGCTGCACATCCCCCTACATCCTCGAGGATTTCTCTTCAGAATTCCTTTGGATAAACCACTAACAGGCACTCTTGTAGATGAAACAACAGCTCCGGGCTTGGACGAGTTATGATTCACACTAACAACATTTTCTTCTGTATTTAGCTCAACATTTGATGCCCTGCACTGCCCTTCAGCATTCAGAGACAACAAAGGTGGTGGTTCTAAATATGCACCATTCGTCAGAACTTCAGGACTGACTGAAGGGCTATCTAATGAAACCGCAACCCTGAATTGATTAACTGGACTAAGATCACCCAACTTCCCAACATTTTCTGATGCAGGCTCTTCATTAACCAATATTTCTTGGTGGGAATCGTCCAATATAGGCGTATCATCAGTTCCACTTCCATTCAGTGACACAGCTTCTTGATTAGAAACCTGCAAACTTCCCATAGAGTTTCCTGCAACAACTGTCTGACCCTCCAAAACATCACTTTTCACCTCATTGCTACCAATGTTCACTCCATTCAGTGCTGTACTTCCAGGAACATTTCTTAGCGGCGTCTCATCCAATGTAAAACCACCAATAATCTGGCTATCTTGAGAGGCCGGGTCAGAAGAAAGAACATGTTTGTCCTCAACACCATTCTCAGTTTTAGGGCTATGATCAACTTTGGTCTCCTTAGCGATGTCCATAAGGTAAGGCAACAACCTCTTGTAGCTGAACGAATTTGGAGCCTTGAATACCTTCATTCTCGAGCATGGCTTCAACACCTATATCATTATCCATCAATAACCAACAATTTTCAACAACAAACGACACAAGCCATCTACTGATAATAATGTGTGTCAAACTGTAAGCATAGATATCATCACAAATCTGTAAATGGTAAACCCGAGTGTACGGAGCTAGGTACACCTTATATTGTCTCTTTCACATTAGGCCTAATCTCTAAACTAACAAAAATACAAGCTCAGTATTTACTTATCTAACTACAAAGGGGCGTAAGATGCTATACTGCTATGTACACCCGGGTGTATGATATAATTTGCCTAGGTTGTAGTTTAGCTAGACTATGAACTAAACTTACTACAAATCTTTTTCACTAGCCCATATGTACTTATTTTAAACTCCACATTTCCTAATAATAACATAAGCTTGTCAAATTCCAATTAAACCCTTTCGGGTATTTTTTTTATTTTAGTAACGTGACAACTAAATTGGGACGGAAACTAAAATATACCGTAAATAAATCACTAACATACCGAGTTAGTAAAAGGCGAAGACAAGCTCTTTTTCAAAGGACCCACTTTCCTGACCCCAACAGCAACATTATCAGCAGGAGGACCCAAACCCACACTCACACCCACATCACCATTTTTCCGCTGGACCAAAACACCCTCATCAGGCGGTGTCGTAATGACACTTCTACCCTCAACAGCAGGGCTACTTCTCATTTCAACAGCAACAAGAGGCTCAGAGAAAACACGGTGAGCACGTAGATCTACAACGGTGGACCCAATCCCAGCCCCAACCCCCATGGTGAAAACGGGTGGTGATATCTTTTCTGGGTTTTGGGTCTTGCGAACCGGGTCTGGCCTGAGCTTTCCTGACCGGGTTCGGCTGTATATTAGCTTCTCGGTTTTTTGCCGGGTGAAGATACCGGATAATGGGTTTTTGTTGTTTTTGTTTTTGTTTTGGTTATTACGCTTTCGCTTTCGTCTAGTAGTGGTGGTGAGATTTGGGTGTTGTTGGTTTTCCATTGGGAGGAGAGAGAGTGGAGTGGAGATGGGGAAAAGGGAAAGTGGGGAGACAAATGGAGGGAAAGTGGTGTTATAAGGTGGCGGGAAAAGGGATTTGTTTTGGCGGGAGATGGATGGTTTTTTTTTTGTTGGGTTTGGATTTTGGGCTTATAATAATGTGTGAATGGGCTGATACTAATGGGCCTTGTGTGTGTATGTGCTGGGTTGGATTATGAAGGTTATTTAGTACTTATCTTTGTGGACTTACTCCCGTCCAGTTAAGTCATTAGACATTAGTGGTTTTATGGTGGTGTTGTAGGACTTCCAAGGCCAAATAACATTTTAGAGCCGGTTCTCCCCAACTTCTAAAAACTTCACTTCGGTTAGTTTTAGTTTTACTCAGTTTTTTTAGTTCAGCTCGTAAGTTTTGATTGCGATATCTATTGTTAGTTATTAGTATATCATTGAAAAGGTCTCAATATCTAGTTTCGTTAACGTACAATATTGATAGGGTTTTGATAAGTGTTTGAGTGTCAAAACAATTAAACAAAAAGTTCATTTTTTTTCAATTTAGTTACTTTCAGTTTAGTTAAGTACAGTCAAAATAAGTTGAGGAGAACAGAGATAGTTCCTGATCGAAAGAAAAAAAGCTCTCCCCAAATAAGGTTTTCATGGTAGATATGGAATTCGTACGGAAAACTCTTAAATTGAACTTAGCTAGAATAAGTCTGAAGTACAATTGTAAAAGCCATAAGTCCATCAACCCTCGAATAGACTCGCAATCACTCGCCTTCTCCCCTAAAACTCTATAACGTGACTCAACTCTCGAGCAACGACTCAAGCTTAGCTTTGTTTATCTATAATGTTATAGTTTAGTTAAATACAACGTACCTTTCAATTCAGCTCAGTCTATTTGTGTTTAGTTTTTTCTAGTTAAATTTAAGTTCTTTATCAAACGAATAAAACACATCCTTGGGAGATAGGCAATTGAACGACGCTTTGATCACTTTTCCTGAGAAATATATATTTTTTACAAGTTGGTGAATATATATCTTGAAATACTTGCAATTCATGAGAAACTGTTAAATGAAATGATAACTTTTCAACACTTTTTTCTTTGTCAAGTTGTGAGACACTTGTTCGGTTGAACTTGGATTTATAGACGTTGATTTTGCATTCGAGATTCTGAATATGCCACTAGCTACATACTACAGAAGTAATGACACATGCATTGACACACAATAGGTTAGAATAAGAAAATGAGCCTGCAAAAAAAAATATTCTAGGCTAGGCTAAAGAATAAAACTTAACCAAATACGAACAGTACATAATAAAAATGGGAGTCACCTTTTTAAATAAAAAATAAAAAATATACTGGTCGTACGTAATTCCTACTTCCTTGCCATGATAAATAAACAAAATACGTACAATAATCGTTGGCAAGCTCCATACGTACGAAACAGTTGGACGATCCGATGATTATCTTACATTCTGATTCTGTGGGTATGCATCTGCAATGCCATGGGACTACAGATCTCATGGCATGGATAGAGTGACGTTTGCAATGATTCATCTTACCAGAAATTTCACCTTCCCCAGAAGATACAAGTGTTAAATTTTTTATATTGATCACGTCTCTGCTAAGAGATACGATGTTGCTCGTCTCTTGCGCCGCCACAAATGAGTTAATCGTACATTCGCACTCAATAAGTAAATACTTTTATATGAAACGAACAATAATAAGTAAATTAAATACTTTGCCAAAGTTTAATCCGGTATCAAATTTCCATGCTGACCCAAAGGGACTTTAGTATCCCAAATGATGAACTAATTGCACCACTTCAATCTCAATCTTTCATGATTTATTAACGTATTTTTTTTAGTGCAATAATAAACAACGAACGGTCGAGATTAAGGTGGTATACAAATTGGCATATCATTATAGGACACCAAAGTCGGATTGATGCGAACCTATTTATGTGCAATATTAATATTGTAATTCACAAACAGAACTAAATTGTTCTGATTAATTAAGTTGAGAAGGCTAAATTAAATTGAATCAATAAACTAAAATGTTATAAATAAATAAATAAAACACTAAATATATAAAGACAGCATGTTTTGCTGTACAGCGATTGCCATAGACCAATATGCGGACTCCCAAACATGAGTGCGTGGGTCAATGCGTTGTACAAATTTGGCGCAACTGTTTGGCTGTTTGGTATGCAATTGGATTTTAGATACTACTGGTTACAGTAGTCTGGTTGCTGAGAGCGATAACGTACTCGGACATTATTGCGCTTAACTGAAGCGCAAACAATCACCGAATCACGTACTAAAATCGACTCTTGGATATATTATAGATGGTATATATCCTAAAATTTTCGTTTAGCTTTGATTTTATACGTATTATTATGCATATTAATTTGTGAAGATGGAATAAAGTAGCCCATCTCGACCTGTCAAAACTGACCCGAACCCAATAATCTTAAACTTCGACTAGAAATAGATCCGAAAAGTGCAACTCTTTTGTCAACTCAAGACCCGGTTTCACCCGAACCGAATTGATCAACCAGACCTGAAAATGTTCAATCAATATACTATAAATGTATTTTTAAAGTCAAATATTTCAAAAAATAATTGATCCGGCCCGAAGCGAAATGAAGCTACTCAAACCGCAACCTAACCCAAGAATAAGTAAACTAGATTAACTCGAACCAAAACAGACCACCGATCGCGAACCATTTGACCCGTTTGCCAGTTCTGGACCCATACAACAACAACTCAGTTAAATTCCATCTAGATCAGATGGGATAATGAGGGAGTATCAATGTATGATTTGATGTACGCAGCCTTACCTCGATAAATCGATAGACTGTTTCGAGACAGGTCTGGACCCATCATATAGCTAAATTCAATTTATCAATCTTATGGATCTATATTGGATTGATAATATGCCAAGGTTTTCTCAAGGAGCGAGTCTCTAGAAGGTATACAAGTATATCATGAATAATGATTATCCAATTTCAGGCTATAGTATATATAAGTCATGTTCGTCATCGATAATTCCATTTCGGGAGGGATATTGAGAGTCTCTCTAATTAGGTCGAGTTGCTTTCTGTTGTATAATTTAATTTATCTCTTGAAGTTGTAGGCCAACAGGCCGAACACTCCTTCATACATTGATATTTAAGCAGTGATTATTGTACAAAACAAATGCAAAATGATGTTGACATTTTAGTGGTGTTACACCATTTTCTCAATTTAATATTTTCCGAATTGATTAGCAAGCGAAGTTGTGTTTAAAGGCTCACTTTAGCCCTCGCAAGGGTGTCATTTTGGTCGGAAGAACATTCTAAAAGGCCCTCTTTAACCCTTTTGGAGTTTACGTTGCGACCATACTAAAAGGCCCTCTTTAGTCCTTTTGGAGTTACGTTGCGACGATACTAAAAGGCCCTCTTTAGTCCTTTTGGAGTTACGTTGCGACGATACTAAAAGGCCCTCTTTAGCCTTTTAGAGCTACTTTGCGACGATACTAAAAGGCCCTCTTTAGCCCTTTTAGAGCTACATTGCGACGATACTAAAAGGCCCTCTTTAGCCCTTTTAGAGCTACGTTGCGACCGTTTGCTAAAGGTCGCACTTTTGGCCTTGAGATAATATTTACGAGATATGAAAGGGGAAGAAAGTTCGATATATTTTGTTTACCTTATAAAAGATATTTTTCCTTCCTTACGAGGGTAAAAATCTATCGTCAACGTTCAAAGGGGTCACTTTATACCCTCAAAAGATACGTTTGTCATGCAATTTCCGAGGAATATATTTTTGTTCCGTATTTTGAGCGAAGGATATATTTTCCTTCCTTAAAACTATATTCTACGACTTCGTAAATTTCGTTGAAAGATCCGACTTGGAGGAGAAGTCAGTTTAGACTGAGATTCGTCAAGGCCCTATATATATGGCCTTCGACCTCAAAACAAAGGTATGAAAAGAACACATTCAACCCTAAACACACAAACACATTACTCTCTTTTCCTCCTACAAATCGCTAACTTGAGCGTCGGAGGGGGTTTCCCCGAAAACACCCCCGGGACTAGTTTACATCTTCCTTTTGTGCGCAGATCCACCGCAAGTCCGTCTTGATCAACGTCAAAGCCTTCCCGGAGCGAAAAATCCCCGCAACATGTGGGATACGGAAAAAGTGGCCAGAATTTGCCACCCCAGATTGATTAGCCACTTATAAAATTATTATTTTGATGTTCTATACTGTATAAATTTGTGTCCATTAGAAAAATTTCATGGACTGATAATGTACACAAGGAGAAACAAAATCCAGATTCTACTACACAGATCCGTTGCACCTCACTCCTTTTCTTCCTATATCGTCACCACAAACGTCACTCTAAATGCATGTGGCCAATCAACTATATATATATTAACCACTAGCAAAATTAAATCTCCATCACATTCAAACAACATTATCGACATACATACACTTCACTCAATTAGCCATCACACAATTCCTACGTTGTAGTAAAGTAGTAAAACCGTACCGTATCATCGTATTCATATAATAAGTTGCCACTTCCACAAAATTTAATTAGTTCATCATATCCTTGCTTAGCTTGTTTCATTTCCCACCAGTATCATTTCAGTTAACATACGTACGTTGTTGATACACATCTCTAGCTAGCTAGCGTTACATGGAGGAGCAAAAGCCTCACATCCTCTTAGTCACCTTCCCTGCGCAAGGGCACATCAACCCTGCTATACAATTTGCAAAACGGCTTCTTAGAGCAGGGGCTATCGTCACATTCGTCACCAGTGTCTCCGCCCAACGTCGTATCGAGAAAGCCGATATACCCAAAGGCCTTGCTTTCGCTGCCTTTTCGGATGGTTATGATGACGGGTTTAGGCCAGGTGATGGAGATGTGCAAAATTACATGTCCACATTTCGAAAACGTGGGGTCGAAACCCTAGTGGAGCTTATTGAGAAAAATGCTGCCGGTGGAACGCCCTTCACATGCTTAGTGTACACTCTCCTCCTTGCTTGGGCAGCCGAGGTGGCTCGTGACTTTCACGTGCCATCAGCATTGCTGTGGATCCAACCAGCTATCCTTCTTAACATCTACTACTTCTACTATAGAGGTTACAAAGAGGTAATTGACGAGTGTGAAAAAGAACCTTCATGGTGTATACAATTACCAAACTTGCCATTTGAGCTTAAAACTCGTGACTTGCCTTCGTTCCTTCTCCCGTCAACACCTTATCCTTACACCTTTGCTCTACCTTCGTTCAAGGAGCAAATAGAAGTGCTAGAGAAAGAGGAAAATCCAAAATTATTAGTGAACACATTTGAGGAATTAGAACCACATGCATTGAAAGCTATTGAGAGGTTTAAACTTATCCCTATAGGACCCCTTCTACCATCTGCTTTCTTAGATGGTAGGGATCCTACGGACAACTCCTTTGGTGGAGATCTCTTCCAGCGGTCCAAGGACCTAGATTACATGACTTGGCTGAGCTCACATGAGAAATCATCGGTAATTTATGTATCGTTTGGAAGCATATCGATCCTCTCAAAGCCGCAGATGGAGGAGTTAGGGCAAGCCTTGCTCGCAACCCGAAGGCCGTTTTTATGGGTGCAAAGGAAGGATAGTACTCAAACACCGGTAGAATCCAAGGCGGAGGATGAGCTAAGTTGCTTGGAAGAGCTCAAAGAGAGGGGGCTCATTTTGCCTTGGTGCTCCCAAGTGGAGGTCTTATCCCACCCTTCAGTCGGGTGCTTTGTGACTCATTGTGGGTGGAACTCGACCTTTGAGAGCTTAACATCCGGCGTTCCTATGGTTGCGGTTCCTCAATGGACCGACCAGACGACAAATGCCAAGTTGGTGGAGGATGTATGGAAGACCGGAGCTAGAGTGAATGTGAGTGGTGAAGAAGGGTTGGTAAAAAGTGAGGAGATTAAGAGGTGCTTGGAAATAGTCATGGAGAGCGACGAGATAAGGGATAATGCTAAGAGATGGAGGGAGTTAGCTCTTAAAGCCGCTAGAGAAGGTGGATCTTCTGATGTGAACTTGAAGGCTTTCATTGAAGAGGTTGTTGATCATCATCAGCATGGTAAATGCGAATAACTAATTAATCGTCATCAATTGGAATATTGTTCGAGTGTATCATTTCTACTAGTTCAATTTAAACTTCCCGAGAGATCTCCTAGACTGATTTTGGGTTTGGCCATTTATGTGGATTGTGCATGGATGGCTAAATTATTCACTTCAGTATTACACCAAAAAAATTCACTTCAGAAATTTAATAGTTCAGCTTCATAAGAGATTTTACATCTATCGATCTTTGTCTTCTGAAGAGTAAAGGTATTTTAATAGTTCTGGCAAATGATAAACCTCCTGAGTGGGAAGTTAATTGACGTTTACTAATGTAATCACCATTATAGAACATTGATCAAATTATATCCGTCGAATTATCATGTGGTCTCTGTTGTTGACTAAGGTGTCACTTGTGCAATTCTGCCCAATCATGTTCCCTATGGGAAGATTTCTGAACACAATGTCCCTCGTGATCTCCTGTTGGGTTGGGAAAACTAATTTAATCAACCACCCTTCCTAGTTGATTCGCTCTTTAATCATACGGAGTATTATTCAACACCTTTCACTATCTCGATCTCAAGAGATAAGATAAATAATTACCATAAGACGGGGACAATAAGATTAATTGGACAACGTTAAGGACTAAATGCAAGAGTTAGTTTCATTTTGCAATTTCCTGTTAAAAAAAACTTGTGGGTTTCTTATATCTACATGACATTTGTGAATGAAGACAATGCTAGATTGCAGTGTTCCGTACCACTTGCATGGACATAATCTCGGAAAAAACTTCAACCCTCTAGGTTGATAATTCTCCTAATTTTCTCTTTTATCTCTTTCTATAATTTAACAGGATAGTTTGTTCATTCATAAAAGAAAGAAGACATATTTTTTGGATCACTCTTACATTCTCCCATAAGCTCTTCTCGCCAGTGATAATAAATAAAAAAACTATCTCCGAGAAAGAACAAAAATGTTTAAACACATGACAACTTTGTCTTTGCAATTAATATGTTACCGATCGAACCTGAAGTATTTCTTAGGTAGTCAATATATCCGGCCGGGTGGGGGGTGGGGGGAGGGGGACAAGTATAGACGATGTAGCTGTGTAGCATAAAAGAATCGGCAAATACAATTAACACAACATAAAACGCCAAGCAACATAGCAGAATGTATAATTAATTATGAGGAAGGGCCATTAGAATGTATAATAATTATTTCCTTCTATCACCAATGTTGGACGTACCAATTACAGTAAGCTAAGGTTTCTGAGTACAAGACAAAAAATTTGTGTAATCTTTGTCTCTTTTGTTAAGAAAATGGTCCAGCTATGCTCCCTTGTGTAAGACTGATCATACTATCAGTAATTCAGTATGACAGTATCAAACCCTTATCAACTTATCATCAGCAATACAGCACGGCGTGGATGTGGCTACAGCTGCGCTATTCATCAGATTTCAGAGGAGAAATGCAATACGGAAGGAGGTCTAAAAAAACAAATTGTTGTTTCAAGAGTACTCTCTAATACATTGAAAGATAAAAGATTAAGATCTAATTATGAGTAAGCTTTTTATTTGTTTTTGGAGGTTATATGGGTACAAATAGGTAGATCACAAAAAAAATTGTATACAACAACAACAACAATCGAGTGTATCCCCATTAGATGGGGGTGCTCGGGGTCGGGATGTACGCAACCATACCCCTGTTTAAGAAAACAGAGAGGTTGTTTCTAAGATTGACCCATTGCTGCATTGAAGTACTCACTTCCAACAAAAAAAATTGTATGATTTGTGTATACATACATTTGGAAATAATATCTCAATTATTAATTGAAAAATGAAAATAACACTTGTACTGGATCAAACAAAATATTCTTAGATTAACACTTATTTTTCAATCCGAGATGTTGATTAGTATCTGTGTTTAGTCAAAAAGTAGTATTTGCCACCCCAGGCCAGATTCAGCCAATTGTAAAATAATTCATTCGAAATTTCATGGACACAAGGAGAAACAAATCATTCGTCGATCAATTATATTGATCCGTTGCACCTTACTCTTTCCTTCCAATCGTCACTACAAAACGTCACTTGTTGCCTGTGGCCATTGAACTATATATTAACCACTAGCAAATCAAATTTCCATCACGTTCACCCAAGGCAACATCGTAAAATTCATTTTATCACCACATTGATATAAATTAGCCGCTTGCACAAAATTAATCCATCCTTGTTTCATTTCACCCGTATTATTTCATATACGTATGTTATTGTACTGTATTTACACCGTACCCTTATACTAATACTCCTCTAGCTAGCGTTAGATGGAGGAGCAAAAGCCTCACTTCCTCATAGTCACCTTCCCTGCACAAGGGCACATCAATCCCGCTTTACAATTTGCTAAACGGCTACTCAAAGCAGGGGCCATTGTCACCTTTGTCACTAGTGTCTCTGCCCATTGTCGTATTGACAAGGCTGATGTCCCCAAAGGCCTTGCCTTCGTTGCATTTTCAGACGGATATGATGACGGGTTTAGGCCAACCGAAGGAGATGCACAGAAGTACTTGTCAATGTTTCGACAACGCGGGGTTGAAACCGTAGGGGAGCTTATCGAGAAAGCCGCTGCTAGTGAGACCCCCTTCACATGCTTGGTGTACACTGTTATCCTCTCTTGGGTGGCTGAGGTGGCACGTGATTTTCACTTGCCATCTGCACTGCTATGGAACCAGCCAGCAATTCTCCTTGATATCTACTACTACTACTTTAGAGGTTACAAAGACGTCACTGACGAGTGTGAAAAAGAACCTTCATGGTGTATACAATTTCCAAACTTGCCATTTGAGCTTAAAACTCGTGACTTACCTTCATTCTTGCTCCCGTCAACCCCTTCTGCTTACGCCTTTGCTCTTCCTTCGTTCAAGGAGCAAATAGAAGAGCTTGAGAAAGAGGAAAATCCAATAATATTAGTGAATACCTTTGAGGAATTAGAACCACAGGCATTGAAAGCAATTGAGAGGTTCAATCTTATACCCATAGGACCACTTCTTCCGTCTGCTTGCATAGATGGTAATGATCCTACAGATAAGTCCTTCGGTGGTGATCTCTTCCAGCGGTCAAAGGACTTGGATTACATGAATTGGCTAAGCTCACATAAGAAATCATCGGTAATTTATGTGTCATTTGGAAGCAGATTGATCTTGTCTAAGCTGCAGTTGAAGGAATTAAGGCAAGCCTTGCTCGCAACTCAAAGACCCTTCTTGTGGGTCATAAGGAAGGACAGTATTCACACACCGGAAGAATCCAAGGATGAGCAAAGTGGCTTGGAAGAGCTTAAGGAAAGGGGGCTTGTCGTGCCTTGGTGCTCCCAAGTGAAGGTCTTATCCCACCCATCAGTCGGGTGCTTTGTGACTCATTGTGGATGGAACTCGACGTTTGAGAGCTTAACGTCTGGCATTCCCATGGTTGCGGTTCCTCAACATGCCGACCAGACGACGAATGCTAAGTTGGTGGAGGAGGTGTGGAAGACAGGAGCTAGAGTGAATGTGAGTGGTGAAGAAGGAGTGGTAAAAAGTGAGGAGATTAAGAGGTGCTTGGAAATAGTCATGGAGAGTGAAGAGATAAGGCATAGTGCTAAGAGATGGAGAGAGTTGGCTCTTGCAGCCGCTAGAGAAGGTGGATCTGCTGATGTGAACTTGAAAGCTTTCATTGAAGAGGTTGTTGATCATCATCAGCATGGCAATGCGAATAACTAATCGTCATTTTCATTCGGATCATCATTGGTAAAGCAGACATAGTCTTTTTGTTCTGTCTTCGAGTTATTTTCAGTTAAATTGGGAACCATAGGTCCATAGTACCTATAGCTCTAGTTTCAAGCAAATGCAAAAATCCAAACAAATGAATCACTCATAACTCATCTAACCATCTTCATCAAAATCAACCAGTAATTAACTAATTAAAGATAACATTTTTTTCTGACAGAGAAAGGAATGAGGGAGAAGCAGAGGAAAAGCAGGGAAAAGGGTGAATTAAGGAATTAAAAGATCCCACCTTGGTCAGATCTTCCATCAGAAACCCTTGAGAAAATAGGAAAATCAACAGGGTTTTCATTCTACACTCGCCAATTCAGAGCTGTTTGCAGATCATGGCCTAATTCAGTCTCTCTACCACTCCCACAACCTCAAAACAGAGGATCTACTACACTATCTCCCCTTAACTCAGCCTTACCCATTGGAATCCCACGAAATAAGTTGGCTGATATCTTCACACCATGGTACCTTGTTGCCACCAAGGTCTTTGTGATCATACCCAGAAGTGGCCCTTTTCAGGACAGTCCTATGTTGCTAGTAGTTGATGAGCATAAACTATATATTTTGCGCAAAGATAACACACATGACAACATCAATAAGACACAATTCTCAAAGGGGGTGAGAAAAAAGGACTTCCATATATAAAGAAAACTTGACATACGCGGATACGCCCCGGCATAATTGTCACCTAAACCAAAGGCATGACCGTGTATCAGGAACAACTTCCTCATGGAAGGAGTCTTATTCTAGAGCACCTCAAATTTGACACCTGAGGGTACTCGTACACTAAGTTCGCGGGCCTTTCCTCTAAATATTTTGTAAGGCCAACAAGGATCATTCTCACTAGGCGTTTCCCTGCCACGTGGACACGCTGGCACCACAACAAAATGCTCGAGTGCCTCAGAAATGCCAAGCAGCTCCTGAGCAAGCTCCATTTCCGGAGAACGACCACTAAAGCTACGCATCTCAATTAACTTCAGGCACTGATGGCGCCCTTGCTTGGTTGATACATTCCGTAAGTTTGAAACATCATCCTGAGATTTTGCTTGGCATTTTTAAGCAATACGAAAAATAACATAAAACTTGAATATTGACATGATTGATTGGGGATTGAGGGTGTAGTAGCAAATAGTTGCAATAAAAAAATTAACAAAATGATAGCCAACCTGTTCTTTTGCATGCTTACTTGACAATGCTCTCGTCTGCATCAGAGAAAAATAAAGTCAATAAGGCTTCCTTCTCATACACTACCTGAGCAGAACTAAAAACTCCTTAACTGAATTGATCTAACGAAAGTAGCGCACATTGATAAGGCAACAGTCATTAATGTTAGAAAGTTGAAGTTCCCCGCCGGCCAAATCCTAAAGCAAGCATATATAACTAACCATTTCATCAGAGTAAAATTCATTTGTTCCAGCATTTTTCACCATGAAAACCACACATTCAGGATCATATACTCCGTTGGTTGAGAAGAATTTACCTTGACAGAAAAGCTGCGCAACAAAGGAGCTGCCTTTATAAGAACAATCGGCCAAAGGAGACAATAACTATCAAATGAACTCATTGCAACTTCCAGTCGCTCAAGCTTAAGTTTGGGGAATTCCAGAGGAAAGGAACCACTCTCACGGACAGCCTAGGAAACGGGAAAAAAAAACTCATAGCTCAGAAACAAGAGGGAGACGGAAAGTAGCATGCATAATCGGGCAGCTTAAGATAAATAGAAGACCTGGTCGGGAAGTTGTAGTGAAAGGCTCTTGAGCTGAGAAAAGTTGCCAAAATTCTGAAAACCTGTTTTCACCTCAGCTGTGCAGAAACCTTCGCCAAGGGATAATTCAGAAAGAAGGGGAAGGCGCTTTACTACTCTTAGTTTATTTACAAGCCCAGAAAATCGCAACGAGACAATGTTCGGAGAGTAGACCTTAATAGCTGCACCGTAGCAGGTGACAAATTCTAGGACCTTCAACTTAACCAACTCTTCTGAAACTAGGACACCATCGTCTTTATAAGCTGTGTGAGAGTACCAGACGCATAAGCGCTCAAGATTAGGACAGTGAGACAGCAGAAGGTGAATGTCCGCAGAGGACATATCGACAAACTTGAAACAAACATCTCTTAGGTTAGCCAGTCCAGCACAGAGGGCAGGCTAGAGATTAAAAGCAACCAGGACTGATCTATATATATTGTCTCGAAAAGCTTTTTCTTTTTCTTTTTTCAATTTAAAATTAATGAATTTAATTAATGAAAATAAAGTCATCAATGGACCAAAATATTGAAACATTCATCTTATATATAGATGAGCTTTAGTAAAGAAGTCCAATATTTCAGACAGCATAGTTAATTAATGAAACGATATGTCGATATACAATAATGGGCAAGCCATTTCCCAAAGGAGGTCTAGTGGAAGGTCCGATCATGGTGCTGATGGTTGTGTAACTGTGTCGCAGCTTCTGCTACCGCTATGCATTCATATCACGATGCCTCTTACACTCTTTCAACTTAGCACTCACAGAAATATACTCAGTTGAGAGGGAGCTCTACCAATTATTAGCTCTGAAACATTCATCTTGATTCATGGAGAAATAAGAGCTGAATGTTGAATTAACGTCGTAATTATCTAATGATTCTTCTAGTTTACTGAACACGGCACTAAAAATTAAAAATAAAACTCAGGGTCGAAGCTAATTCCCGAATCCCTTTTCGGCATTTTCAGGTAATCACATAAGTTCACAGCAGTGGAGGTGAATCCAAACCCATTCAGCATTTTGTGTTCACTTCTACTCAAAACACCAACATGTAATTCACACCTGCAATTAAATATAAAAAAAAAAAACTAGGTCCAAGTGGGGATATAAGCTCACTAGTAAAATTATACTACTCCGTATATGCTTCAACACTACGTGAACGTTGTACAGTCTTACATAGAAAGGGATGACCGCCACAGCGCAGTACATATCAATTACCATATTTGACTATTTCGGTCGCAAGCAGCTAAGCTAAAACGAAGTTGAGCTTTACTTATGTCCATCGAACAAACACTAGTTAGTTGCGAAATGACCGCCCAGAAGCTCAACAAGAGCATACATTCACTAAGAAGCGCCTCCCCAAAATAAGAGGGCATCAGAAGAGGAAACACTAATGTTCCAATGGCACCCAAGCCCACTCATCTTAAGTGATACACCAGAAATCTAATCTCCATCTACATTCCTCAGAAGAAAATACACGATCCGACAGACTTCAGATCCAGTCAGCAATCTCATTTCGGAAGCAACACTGCAGTATCAAAGGTAACCAGAAACAAATCAAAAGGCATGTCCCATCAAGAGAAGTGCAAGGCTACTGAACACAAGATCCTTAAGCAGAGTATAGGTTGTCTTTTTAGTTTCCTTAACATATAGAACGAGTATCGACGTGATCCTAAGCAGTGTAATAATGTTTACTATGGGCGAAAGCCCAGTATAACACCATTAGGAGCCCAGCTGAGCTGACACAAGCAAGGGTTCTTACTCGTCGTGGTTCATCTTTCCTCAAAAGACAAGCCAAGATCCCGCAGAACAAACAAAAAACACTGCAAATATCAGTAGTACTTATTGAAAAAACTAAAAAGCATTAGAAATGCAGAAGAAAAGCAAACACAGTACACTAGATTCGAAGTATGTTAAGGAGTCAGAATCATGATATAATTACTCAGAGAGCTCAACAGGCTGGCTGCAAAAGCAAACAAAAGGAAATCAGTAGAAACAAGAAACAGCAGAGCATAGGCCTCAATCAACCAAGCAAGAAGATATTCGACTACTCCCCTGGTAACTAAGATAGAATTCCAAAGAGCCACATCTGTATAGCATAGTTAAAAGGACATTGATCACAAATCTATCCTCAAAATACAAGATCATCATGATATCCAAAATTAAAAGCACTGGTAAAGATAATACTCATAGGGCAACAAGATTATAGAGAAAATATCAGGCAACAAATATTCCAGCCAAGCACCTTAAGTTGCCTGCACAAAGGAATGTGCTTATCTTTTCCGCCCACCACGCTCCCTCAAGGAGAGAGTGAGAGACTCCCCAACTCCAATATTGTAATAGGCAAGTGAAAGGTTGTCCTTGAGGAAACCAGCCTTTCCACTCAGCTTCTGTTTGTTTGCTGGAAGTTGGATCTCTCCTGATATTTTTTCCTTCAGGCTACCAACAGTTTCAGATGCAGACTGCATGGTAATTTCCAGAACCTGTCCCTTGAGGTTTCCTTCGTCCACATTGGGAACCGATACATTAATCCTGACAGGTCCCTGCAAGCATCATAACCAAAAGAAGAATTAGTAGAAGAATATAACACATATGTTGTGTAGGTAAAATAAATGATACTTTTGTAACTTAAATATGTAGAAAGGGAGTATAGGGCTTAATAAAAAGTGAAAGAGAGTAAGAGTGAAATTTAACAACATTTTGAACAGTTACTATATCATTGTAAAGCTATAGGGTAGAGACCACAATCCACAAGTCTTCAGTACAATTATTGTCGCACATCAACTCTATAGTATAGATTATGTCGCAACCAAAAACAAGAATTGAATACACATAGAAGCTTAGGGCATTGTGCAAAGTTAAAAAAAAAAAGAGAGAGAAGCTGAAACAATTATGACTATATAAACCACCATTGCAACACCAGATGTGGCAAATTCAAACAGATTAAACCAAACCATGCTGGGGAAACTGGGAGTGCCTATTTTATGGAACCTATATACAGGGAAATCAGGCATTGAACAAGCAAATAGTAGTTGACATAATTCCCAAAGTCACCAAATCAAAAGTGTATCGTCAAATTACCACAAGAGGTGACCAGTTTCACAAAAGGTAGGAAAAAAACATGGAGGGGCAGCTTCATAAACATGAATGACTGGCCTCAAAATCAGGTTCTGCCGTTTCATGTATTAAGATAACACAGACCAAATTTGTTCAAAGTCCAAACGCTGACAAAGTATGTGCTGCAGATTGCAAGCCCTGGTACACTAAAGGAATACTCTTACGGTCATACCTACTTCACACTCCCACCCCCACCCCTCGGTATGTGTGTGTGAGGGGGAGGGGAAAGCTTGAAGTTCACATTGGTTTCCTCTCCTAATGTATGAGAGCGAAGCACTTAAATACAGAAACACACAGACTAGACAAGCATGACTAAATCAGCCCAGTTAGATATATCCACCCTGTAAGAATCTCTCTTAAGATTCGGGGAAATATATATCAAGCAATTCTCTGGGGATCATAAGCGCAGATAATTAAGGTCGAATGATTTGCCACTAAAATGAAAGAAAGCAGAACATATTCTTCCAAGACCATTACATTCTTGCAGAGACTTCCGGTTTTAATAGTAAAAGCATAGGCTACAAGGAAGCCAGGCGGAATAAAGCAAAATAGAAAGAGATAACACAGTGAAAAAGTGAAGCCATACCGGATGTTGGGCGAGGAACTGGTCTTCAGGAATGAGAGCAGAGTCATCAACCTTCTGTCTCTTTGGCTCTGGTTCCTCAGGTAGCGGCGGAGGAGCTTCTTCAGGTGGTGGTGGAGGCATTCCTTGAGGCATAGGTGGGGGTGGAATAGGCATTCCTGGTGGTGGCATAGGTGTGAAAGGCCGGTGAACCCCAAGAGGCGTAAACTGTGATCCTGGAGGAGGTGGCACAGGAATTCCATGTTGGTTCATTTGCATTGGAGGCCGATTCATCATCATATGTGGCTGCTGTCCATGATGCATTTGCATAGGTGGAGGTGGTGGCCGCATCATCGGATTCACCGGAGCCATTTGAGGACGGGGCTGTTGCTGTAGCATATGTCCACTGCTTGGTGGAGGTGGATATTGAACCGTACCCGCTGGTACACGTGGCATGTTCAGAGCCAGACCAGGTGGGGGAGGCAACGGGCGAACCACAGGAACTCCAGGCCTAGGGGGAGGAGGGGCAGCAGGACCAGGAAGAGCCCTTCCATCATAGTTATCATATTGATCTTCAACCCCCATGTTTTGCAAGGCCTGGTTTGCTGTGCGACCAATGCTTCCAGTGTGACCATCCCATATGACCTGCTTTGGCTGATCATCCTTCTTCTCAACCTCTGTCTGGACAGCACTAGAGACTTCTTCCTCGGTGGTACCAAAGATATCAGGACGAGTACGTGCGAGCAACACGATATTCCTAGTCAAATCGTCGTCACTAGCAAGGGTGGTATCCTTAAGCTTAGCAACCATCCTATCCCTCTGCTCCTTGTATTTGGGATCAATGAGCGAAATCCTTACATGTTCTGACATCTCACTATCAGGTATCAGCTCGCCAGTGAACGGAGAAATTCCATAACCTTTAGGGGCTCTTTCCGCAGCAAGTCTCTCCTCCGGTCTTTTATAGTTCTTTACAATTCTCCTTGGACTTGGAGGTCCGTCTTCGTCCATAGCAACCGTCACCTCATTCTTCCTGCCCTCCCCATTCTCCTCAAGACTAGCTGCCTTCATACCCTCCTGAACAAACTGCATCTCCTCCTCATCCATTTCCATCTCCACCTCCTTTCCAGGCTCAACGATCTCTTCATCAGCAGCTGATGTCACCTTACTCCTCCTAATAACCTCTTCAAGAGTCATCGGCATAGGCAAAGCCTCATCCTCATCATCAGCAAAGTCAATAGACTCAACCACAACGAAATCATGCCAATCAATCATAGCCATCTGAACCCTCTCCAGCTCAATCTCATCCTCAGCCTTCTGCCTAGCCTGCTCTTGCGACTTCTCCCACTCAAGCCGATGCAAACACCTCTCAAACACAAACGTCTTATCCACAACACTCTTCTGCAGCTTCTCCTTCAACCCCTTCGGAGGCATCAAAACCTTCGAATACGCATCCGCCAGCGCCGTAAAAAACGTAAACATACTATGCGTAGGCTTCATAAAATGAAACAGCGGGCTATTCATCTCCCTACTCGTCAACCCGTTCAAAAACGACCTCCCATTCCTCGCAACAAACTGCGCAGTCAGCCTAATAATATCCAACTCCTCCCCCACTATCCCCTCCGGCAAACTCACCGAATACTGCTCAGCCTCCGGTGGCTCAAGCACCTTCTTAACCGGTCTAAACTGCGCCGAATGATCAACCTTCTCCTCTCCCATCACCTCATCCCCTATCCCCCCCTCCCCCCCAACCTGCCCACCCTCCCCACCCATCCCACCCTCCTGCCCTTGCCCGGGGGCCAAATTCTGAGCGCGATACTCCCCCAACCGATGCTGATAAAAGTTGTGATACGGGTCCGACCCACTAAGGAAATTAAACTTAACATTGCCAGCATTATTAGCAATAATCCTTTTCTCAAACTCGGGCCCGTTTTTCGCTACGAATTGTGCCGTCTTATCGACTATACTCCTTATATCCGGTGGCGGGTATATTATCCCTATCGGATTCGTGTGTGACGCCACTGACTTGGCTACTACTACTACTTCTTCTTCCATTTTATCATCCTCATTAGTTGCTGGGCCTAATTGGGCCTCCGGTAATGGGCCCAAATCCCCGTTCTCTGGCGGGGCCGGGAGTGGTAATATTGCCGTAAAATCCGGCATCTTTTTAATTTATTATTATCGAACTAAGTACCTACAAAAAAATAAAAGAAAAGGAAAAGGAAATTAGGGTTTGGAATTAAAAGATAAAACGATAATAGGGTTTTAGGATGTGAGATTTAGTTAGTTAAGTTAAATAAACATGACACGTAGGATTTAATTTAATGAAGTGGACGGAAGGATGAATAAATAAAAAGGGAAAAGGGGTTACCTGAGGGGAAGAGCGACAACGGAACGGGAGATTGGTTTTGTGAGAGAGGAGAGAGAGTGGAGTGAAGGGGAAGAGAGGTGGTGATATGAGTGAAGGAAGAATATGAAAGGGGGTGGGGAGATTTTTATAAGGTGGGGTAGTTTGGTAAATTTTGGAGAAAGGCGGTGGTGACTGTGACATAGATGGTAGATTGGGCCTTGATGGGCTTTGAGAAGTTGAATAGAGTTTGAGTTTGTGTTAGAGGAACAATCAAAGAGAAACTTGGAGCACGACTCAAAACAGTTTTTTTCATTTTTTTTTTTTTTTGATATTGACTCAAAACACAATTCCTACCGTACTATGTCAAAACTAGAAAGTGTTAGAATTCTAATCATAATACAACAACAAGAATCCCCATTAA
This sequence comes from Pharnaceum exiguum, assembly GCA_900322385.1. Classification (NCBI taxonomy): domain Eukaryota; kingdom Viridiplantae; phylum Streptophyta; class Magnoliopsida; order Caryophyllales; family Molluginaceae; genus Pharnaceum; species Pharnaceum exiguum. The sequence goes on along the minus strand of ONZK01001140.1, from coordinate 73,975 downwards.
ATGGGGGTATTTGGGTCAGGATGTACGCAACCTTACCACTGTTTAAGAAAACAGAGAGGTTGTTTCTGAGATTGACCAATTGATGCATTGAACTATTGACCTCCATATTGGAAAGTTTTCATAGCCATTTTGCTATAGAATTCTAATCATAATAAGCTTTGTAATTGGTCTTAGAAGTTTGTTTCCTTTTTTTTTACAAGGGAGTCGCCAATCATTGGAGAGAAATTATGTGAACCCGCTTTATATATGAGGTCGAGTATTAATGACCCTCCGAGTATACAATAAAGATCCCTCGACTACACAATAATACCCTTCTTCCCAGTCTCATGTATGAAACGGCTCTCACATTAATTTTTCTCCCAATCTTTAGGCTTGCGAGTTGTGAGTAATGTACAAGTTTTTAAATTGTTATGGTTCACTTATTCTTATGGCCTTGTTTGAGAATTTAGCATATAACAACTTTAGGGTATATATTCGAGATTATTGCTAGTTGCATGTTTTTGGTTTTCAAAATGGATTTTCAGCCCGTAACGCGTTCGGCAAAATTGTTGTGAGTTCCAGAATTATAGCTAAGTTTCAAAACTCAGCACATGTTTTTTTAAACCAAAACTATACGTTTTCTGAGTGAGTTGTAAATTATAACCCCCCAATTCCCGCCGTCTCCAATACCAGAAGCTCCAAGAAATGTTAAAATTCCACTAGTTTACTGAAAAATCTTGAAATTACACCTAATTTGTACCTTTATTTACCCACTTTCACATTATCTCTACGACTTTCTTACCGCTCATTCAATTAATTAAACAATCATATATTTACATAGATATTTATTTACTTGTGTAATAATTTTGAGGAGAGAAAATAATAATAATAATGAACCATTCATAATAGATGGGACATTTAATGAAGGAGAGTGATAAAGTTGCAAAGAGAGAAAAAGTGAACTCCTTACAACTCACTAAAATTGTAGAGATAATCTTGTGGTATAGAGTACAATTGTACAAATTTCAAAACAAGACCGTACCGTGTTAGCGGGGTTTAGGCTTGGCGGGTTTTAGCTAGAAAGGAGTAACTTTTTCTCATGAAAGAGCTACTTCTTCATCTCCTCTGACCTCTGCTAGCAAGTCCAGCGAGTAATCAGACACAACCAGGCCATCAAGTTACATGACATGCAAGCACTACTTAACTCATTGAAAGAAAGATGTTTTAGAGGAAGAGTTCAAATGGCGTATATACATGACTATCGTAATATTATACAACTAGTTGAGTAGAATTTCTCGTTAAAGCCAAAACCAGAAATGTATGCTCATTGTCTAATTGTTGCGAAGCTTCAACTATTACCGTATCATTTCTCCCACTTCTGGCATCTATTGAAGTTATCACCATGTCTGGCAGAATTGAAAAGAAAAGCCTAGAGACGACATGGACGGTTCCTGCATCTCTTGATCTTCACATTACGAGCCATATCTCTGTACCCCCTGGTGCTGGTAGGTCCTTTCCTCCCTGTTTCTTAGACGTAATATTCTTAAACTAGCTGATAGATTCATGTCCCAATAGCAAATCTAGTAATCTACTACTGTGGTGTTTGGTTGATAGATTTTATTAGCATATTCATCTAATCTACTCTTTTGTATATGCTATTGGTAATAGCTTTTTCAAAGGATAGATTGATTAACTAAAATCACTGATCACATGATGTCGGGGCAAGGTGCCTTGAACTATTTGTTGTACGTAGCTCGACTGAACGCACTGCATTAGTAATTTAGTATTTGTTGATCAATTTGTATGCCCGCATATGCATATAAAGTGAGTGTGGGGAGAACAGGTTACACACAATATTATATCTATATATGGATTAGAGATAATAATGAGCTGATAGATTGCTGAATATAAACTAATGCTAATCAATGGTATAATAAAGAGATACAATCAATGAACGAACCAACGTATACATGCACCAATCTAGTGCATTATCGATCTCCTCATAGCATCAACTTGACTTGTAATGATCGTCCTGTTCTGTGTCAACCTGCCTCAGCAGCGCCTTCAGTGGTCTCGACTGAGAATATTGTCCAAGCTCCAAGTGAAGAAGATTCTGGCGTTATAGGATCACTGTCAAGCGACTTTGTGAGTGAGCCGCCTCCTGCACCAAGCCCAATAGAATATGACGGCCTAGATCGCCATCCTTCTGATCAACCGACAGCACGAAATGACCATTTTAGAATGCCTCGTCCTGTAGTTATTGTACTGGCTGTTGTAGTTCTAATATTAGTCATAATTATCCTTGGAATATTCACGCCTCCACTTTTTGTACTGACTGTTGCAGTTCCATTATTATTCATTTGCATCCTTGCACTGATATACAGAATGTGGAAAAAAAATCATCAGGAGCAACTGCTGCAGAACATGATGACATGCCCTTGCAGATAATACCAGGCACGCCTATCAGATTCACTTACAAGATTCTACAGGCAGCAACCAACAATTTTGATATGCAAAAGAAGCTTGGGCGTGGTGGCTTTGGTTCTGTCTTTGAAGGTAATTTAAATGATGGGACTAAGATTGCAGTAAAGCGGTTGGATAACTTTGGACAAGGAAGAAAAGAATTTTTAGCAGAGGTCTTGACTATTGGTAGCATACACCATTTCTGTTTAGTTAAGTTAGTTGGGTATTGTGAAGAAGATATTCACAGGCTTTTGGTGTACGAGTACATGAGCAATGGATCGCTGGATAAGTGGATATTCAACAGCAAGCCAGGAAATTACCTTGGTTGGGATGCTAGAAGGAAGATCATCTTGCAGATAGCAAAGGGACTTGCATATTTACACGAGGAATGCGACAAGAAAATAGCGCACCTAGATGTAAAGCCCCAAAACGTGCTTCTAGATGATACATTCAATGCAAAATTATCAGACTTTGGCCTTTCTAAGCTAATGGATCGAGAACAAAGCGGTGTACTGACTCAAAGGATGAGGGGAACTCGCGGATATCTAGCCCCTGAATGGTTATCGAGGAAGATAACAGAGAAAGCTGATGTATATAGCTACGGAGTCGTGGTACTAGAAGTTGTATTTGGGAGGAGAAACTTAAATTATCACTCAGTAGAAAACAATGCTCCTCAGCTTATCTATATGGTCAGAGAGAAGGCCGAGGCAAACCAGCTATCAGAACTGCTTGCTGGTACAGACTGCAATGATTATATGCAACAACACAGTGAAGAGGTAACGCAAAAAATAAAGCTCGCATTATGGTGCTTGCACGCCGATCCAGGGAAACGGCCCTCCATGTCAACTGTGGTAAAAGTCATAGAGGGTGCTCTGAGTGTGAGCCTCATTGATGATAACCACCTATCTCCAGCAATATCAACTCCAAATGAGGCAACTAGCGGAACGACAGTCATTTTCGACTCCATTCTCTCAGGACCTAGATAAATTCAACAAATTATATGCATCCCTATTTGTGAGAACAATACGAGTACATGAAACCTCGCATAAGTACTGCAAGGCATTATACTATTCATTGCATTCAAGCAGACTTGGTACAATAGGTCAACAGTAAAGTCATTACATCGTGGCGTGTAATATTCATGAAAGTATGAAACGTTAGATATGTGTTTCTATATACATTTTTTTTTCACAATTACATTTTGGTCCAAGATCAATCAGTTTTGAGACTAAGGTTATGTTGTTAATCTTGTTGTTTAGCTTTGAAAAATGTTTACGATGAAAAAAAGGTTTCTTTTAACTAACAAATGACCTTCACCTTCTGAACTAATTCATAGGATTTCCTTAATCATATGAAAGGAAAACTACTTTAATTTGATCTTATTTATTCACTAGGTGTTAAAAACTTCCAGAAACATGATCTGCAAACTATAGTGAAAGTATAGCCAATGCAGCAACACTACCATCAAGTCATCAACCTTATTGACCAGCATATAGTTAGAAAACAGAACACAATGCATCAATGTCGAGCAATACAGAGTTTCGCCACCGAAGTGACCAGGATATGACAATGTATAAACATCCCAATAAAGGACTAAACTTCTCACCAAGCTAAGTCTTCACTTATACTCTTCTGTGAATCAATACTTTGATCCACTGAAAAGAAAAAAAAAGAAGAAGAATTGATTCGACTTAGTCACTTAGGTTCGCCATCATTGCAACTCCAATCATGTTCAAAACTCCAAATTGTGAAAGTAAAGGCCGGTGCAATCTAACCTATACTCTCTGTATGGTTGATGCTACTTGTGCAGTTGTGCACCAACGCACAACTAAATTGATGAGGGCAACTCTGCTATTTACGAGCCAGAGCCTGTGATAACATGAAGCCAAGTCTACCAATCTGTCATGGTACCCAACAAAAGAAGTTTTCTTCCAAACTAAGTAACTAACACAGTTCCACACTTCACTTCCACCCAAACTTACTGAATTAAGTCTTCTTATATATATACTTTCTTCAAATTATGCCTATGCTATAGTCCTAATACTACGACTACGAGTCTCTAGTCCTTTGTTCATATTTTACGGAGTAACAAGCATCAATCAATGCATCCAAGGATTAGTGTAGAATTTGTTGTTCACCTTTTGTGCAGGATTAATAATGACTGAAACACATTGCACCAAATCTGATTGTATTATTGCTGATTGTATTATGACATGTAATTCTTCTAAGTATCTGACTTTATTATGTTCATATATGATCAGCTAGCAAAAAGTTATTAAGCCATCATAGTATCATATACTTACAGAATAAAACTGCTCATACACAATGATATAGCTTAAGCAAGACATAAGGACTGGTTAAGCTGGTCAATCTTGGAAAAGAAATTGAAAGAGAAAAAGACCACCTGCTGCTGCTAGTATGATACTGAACCAGAATTGATTGATTAGTGGCAAAACTTTCCAATTAATGATACAGCATCTGTTATTGTTACGAACATTCTGTAACAAACTAACAACTAACAGCCCCGAGCCCAGGCCCTTAAATATCCACCAAATAGGCAAATACCAACCAACGATTCCTTTACAACGAACACAATTTTTCTCATATATCCAAGAAAACATACTGTAGTACATATCATAATTCATATCACACTAGCTGAACTAAAGTGCAATGAGTGAATAAGATGGAAGCCTTACTTGGACATTGTTATCAAGGCTAAAATATGATGGATCACTTGCTAATAGTAATCTGAGTCGAATGATCAACCTTTTTCTGCCCCTGCTCGGAGATCAGAATCTGAGCACGATACTCCCTCAACCGATGCTGATAAATGGCGTGATTCGGGTCCGACCCACTGAGGAAACTAAACTTAACATTGCCAGCATTATTGGCAATAATCCTTTTCTCAAACTCAGGACCGTATTTCGCCACAAATTGTGCCGTCTTATCCACTATACTGCTTATATCCAACCCTTCCCCCGTTTTTACATTCCGCAACTCAGGCACCTTCTTAACCGGTCTAAACTGAGCCGAATGACCGACCTTTTCCTCTCCTAAAACCTCAGTCCCGCCCTCCTGCCCCTGCCCCTGCCCGGGGGTCATCTTCTGAGCGCGATACTCCCCCAACCGATGCTGATAATAGGCATGATACGGGTCCGTCCCACTAAGGAAATTAAACTTAACATTGCCAGCATTGTTAAAAATAATCCTTTTCTCAACCTCATAACCGTTTTTCGCCACGAATTGGGCCGTCTTATCGACTATCCTCCCTATATCCGGTGGCGGGTATATTATCCCTGTCGATTTCGTCTGTGTCGCCACCGATACTTCCTCATTATCATTACTTGCTTCTGGTGCTAATTGGGCTTCCGGTAATGGGCCCATATCCCCGTCCTCTTCCCTGGGCGGGAGCGGCATTATTGGCGTAAAATTGACCCTCTATTTAAATTTAATATATTTGTCCTCCTTTTACCTACAGGAAAAGAAAAGGACAAAGAAATTAGGGGTTAAGGGGGGTTTAAGACGCGAAGGAAAATAGGGGAATTAAATTAGCGGGATTTGAGGTTATGACAGCTTGACAAGTGAATAAAATCGAAGGTACAGATATATATATTGAGAGCTTAAAGAGTGAGGAAAAAGAGAGAAGTTAAATGAATATAATAACGGATGGGGAAAAAAAAAAGTAAATTACGCAGTTAGGCATAAAGTAGCGGAAATTAAAAGAAAAACGAATTACCTTGAGGAGAGAATGGAAGTGATTAACTGATTACTGATTAGGCTTCGAGAAAGAGAGGAGAGAGAATGGAGTAGGCGGGCAAAGGTGATGAGTGATGACTGATTAGAGGGAGTGAAGGGAATATAAGGGGGGTACATTTGGAGAAAGGCGGTGATAAGAAAGATGGTAGATTGGGCCTTGATGGGCTTGAGAAGTTTGAACTTGAACCCATATTGTGTAAGAGAAACTTGAAACTCAACAGTCAACACGAAAACAATTACCTTTTCTTTTTTTTTTGAGGAACCAAAGAGGGTATAATTGTAATAAAAAGTGCATAACACTTATTATATTGTGCAAATTAATACCCATATTGCCAATATTGGAAATATTTTAATACCCATATTGATATATTTTAATCATCAATACTTCGGCCGAATATTCCAAAATAATCAAAATAGTAAAATTTATGAGAATAATCTCTTCTTCAAAACCTTTGTAACCCAAAATGATCCAATGACATTATAAAATACTTTATTCTACATATGCCTATGCTGATAAGCTATAGTCCTAATGGTACGACTTACGAGTCTTTAGTAGTCCTTTGTCCATATTTTACTGAGTAACAACTAACAAGCAATCAATCAATTATCAATGCATACAAGGATTAGTGTAGAATTTGTTGTCCACCTTTTGTGCAGGATTGATAATAACTGAAAGTCTGAAACACATCACACCAAATCTTATAGTATAATGCATGTAATTCTTCTAAGTATCTGACTTTATTTAACTGTTCATATCAGCTAGCAAAAAGTTATTAAGCCATCATAGGATCATACTTATAGAATAAAACAGCTTAAGCGAGACAAAAGGAGTAGTTAGGAGAGTCAATCTTGGAAAAGAAATCGAAAGAGAAAAAGACCGCCTGTTAGTATGATACTGGATCAAAATTGATAGATTAGTGGCAAAACTTTACAGTTAATGACACAACCGTATCTGTTATTGTTATGAACATTCTGTAACAACTACCAACCCCATGCCCCACCGCTAGCTAGAAATTGAGGCAAAGAAGCAAATGGCCAAATACTTGTACTTGCACAAAACAGCTACCAAGTGCCAACCTGGTGAAAGTAATACCCATATCCAGCCCAACATTTGCAGTTAGGCCCCATACCAGAAGTTTCTAGGTCCCACAGAATGCGGCCTTAGCCTATGGTTTTTGTGTTTCTTGGATTGAAAAGAAAGATTTGGCTGGAGTTGGTTTTTGTGTTCTTTTTCTTTTTAGTGTTATCATAAATGTATTTCATTTTAATTTCCGTTGAAGAAAAAAAAAAACTCAACAGCTTGGATTTTGATGAAACTAAGAGGAATTTATAAATTGAAAAAAGCGGAATTTATACCAAAACAAAAATGAACCTTACGAAAAGAAAAGAGAACCTCACACAAACCGAATTCGTACAAATACAATGGCCTTGTTTGAAATTTAGAAGTGGTTAGTATGTGTTTTTGAACATTAGGATATATATCATTTACTTGCACTTTAATTAGTTTAATGGCATTTGAGGTTAATCTTAACTAATTCCATGACTAATTTGCGAATTTGGATCCTCTCCATTATAAAGTGATCACTTACAAATGTTTGAGGGGATGTGGACTTCAACTAGAATAAAAAAACATTTTAACCTTACACCTTCATTCCATCCATTCTTTCTGTGGTTCAGCCTCTCTAGAGACTTTTTGTATAATTTTGCTGCTAGATAAAATAGAATAAAAGTATTCACTTAAATGGTTTTAGGTAAATGAGAGGATCCAAAACTCCTAATTTGCTATATAAAAAAACTCCTAATTTGCTACTATTGCCAATTGTTGCACAGCAAATGCCGTCTCTTACTCACTAGTTTTGGGTGTATTTACCAAAAATGTTTACCGATCGGTTAAACTACTCTCTCAACCAGGGGAGGGCCCACTTTTCATTTTTTTTGTAAATTGTATATGTTATATGTTGTGTAAATGACTTATGTCCGATCGGCGAGTACACGACAATCCTATTCTCAGCACTTTTATTCTTTCAATTTTTGAACTTAAGAAAAAAAACTACTTCAATTTTCGTTATAAAATTTTCAAAGGGCTCAAGTCATTGAGGTTTGCACAAGGCCCTAAAATGCTCGATACGGCCCTGCTCTCAACTAATAACTACTATTCTGTAACTATAACTTATTTCCAAACAAACCCAAAAGGAATAATGGATGTAGATTGACCAAAATTGAGCAGAAATAAATTTGATTAACCTATACACAAAGACTTATCAACAAAACCGATGATTGGCTCTCTAAATAGTATCATAACTCTTTTGCTATTCAATCCTTATTTTCTAAACATAGTTATTCATTTCCATCTATTCCAATAACCAATAAGGTAGGGACTTACTATCTAAAAAAAATTAAGGTAGGGACTAATCTCGAAATGAAATATCTATAACCTTTATTTTCTCATGACAAAAATAATTGCCATGAGCCCATGAACTAAATCAATCGACAAAGAAAAAACAATAACATCATTAATAACTCATTAAAACATTTTTTGAATAACAAAAAGTGTAAATTTAGCGCTCTTTTCGTAAAATTTTTAATCCGGTTCAAACATTATACTCCGCATATTTCAGCGTGTCAAGTCAAATTAATCAAAAAGTAAAGAAAAAGAGTCCTGTTTAGTCATTACTCATTTACTCTCATAGCAGTCTCTATCTCTTCCCTCACAACAAAACACAAATTTGAACCCAAACAAACCACCATTTCCTTCCCCTCTTTTTAAAAAGACAAAAAAAAACAAAATAAACAATAGCCCTCCAAGCTCCAACCATTAATATCACCTTCTCATTCCCACCTCTTACTTTCATTCTCTTCACCTCTACTCCACTCTCTCTCCTCTCCCACCCACTTCCACCAATGGGATCCAAACCCCACCTTCTCCTCCTCTTCCTCCTCTTCACCCTCACCTCAGCAGCAAACGATGACCAAGCAGTAATGGACAGCTTCACAACATCCCTAACCCCACCACCAACAGGCTGGACAACCGGAACACCCTACTGCAAATGGTCTGGAGTAACTTGCGACCCAAGTAACCGAGTCACCTCAATAAACCTTCCATCCAAATCCCTCTCCGGGTCCCTCCCACAAAACCTAAACTCACTATCCCAGCTCTCTACCCTTTTCCTACAAAACAACCGTCTCACTGGCCCACTCCCGTCTCTCTCCAACTTATCCTACCTCCAGTCGCTGTATCTCGATTCTAATAACTTTAGCTCTATTGGCGTTAACTCCTTTTCGGGGCTTACGTCGTTACAGGAGTTTTCGCTGTCGGACAATGTGAACTTAGCTCCGTGGGTGTTCCCCACGGAGTTGTCTGACTCGACGAACCTGGTCAAGATCTATGTGAGTAATACCAACCTGTTTGGGGAGCTCCCGGAGATTTTCGACTCGTTTTCGGGTTTGCAGCAACTGAGGATGAGTTATAACAACATTACTGGACCCCTCCCGAGGTCGTTGAACTCGAGTGGGGTACAGATCCTCTGGCTGAACAACCAGGCTGAGGGGATTTCCGGTGACTTGAGTGTTGTATCCGAAATGAATCAGTTGGCGCAAGTTTGGCTACATCAGAACAGATTCTCCGGTGGGATACCCGAAAAGTGGGTGTCCCAGGAGATATTTGATCTCCAGCTGAGGGGGAATTTGCTGACCGGGATTGTCCCGGCCGCGGTTGTAAACTTGCCAAAGCTTGTTAATGTTACTCTGCAGAACAATAAGCTGCAGGGGCCGGTGCCACAGTTTCCGCCTTCTGTTGAGAAGGCGGAAGTTGGGAGTGCTCCTGCTACGAATAGCTATTGTAGGAATGATACAGGGGAGTGTGATGTTACTGTGAATGTTTTGATTGAGGTTGCTAAGGATTTTGGGTATCCCATTAAGTTGGCCGAGGCGTGGGTAGGGAATGATGCTTGTGGTGGGTGGGCTTTTGTTACTTGTGATGCGAATAAGAATGTGATTACTGTTAATTTAGCTAAGCTAGGGTTTAATGGGACGATCTCGCCCGCGTTGGGGAATTTGACTAGCTTGAAAGAGGTTTACTTGAATGATAATAACTTGACTGGTAGTATCCCTGATAGTTTGGCTAGTTTGGCTCAGCTTAGGAAGATTGATGTGTCTAATAATAACCTTAGTGGGAAGCTTCCGGCTTTTCGGTCTGGGGTTAGTGTTGTGACGGATGGGAATAAGAATATTGGGAAGGATGTTCCTGCTTCTGGTGGTGGGTCGGGTGGTGGATCTGCGTCTGGGAAGGATGGGTCTGGTGGAGGGTCCAAGCGTTCTTCGAATTCTTCTGGTAGGATTGCTGGGTTAGTGATTGCGGGGTTGGTTCTTCTTGGTTTGTTGGGGTTTGCTATGTTCATGTGTTACAGGAGGAAGAGGAGGGTTGGGAGTTTCGGAAAGGTTCAGAACCCGGAAGCTGGGATTGGGAATGAGATGGTGAAGACTAGTGTTATGCCTGCTGTGAATGGGTATGCTGGTGTTCCCCCGAGTGATTTGCAGAGTCAGAGCAGCGGTGATCCTAGTGAGTTCCCGGTGTTTGAGGGTGGAAATGTGGCCATTTCGATTCAGGTGTTACGACAGGTGACAAATAATTTCAGTGAGCATAACATATTGGGACGTGGAGGGTTCGGGGTTGTTTATAGTGGAGAGCTACATGATGGGACTAAGATTGCTGTTAAGAGAATGGAATCTGGTGCTATGGGCACTAAAGGGATGAGTGAGTTTCAGGCCGAGATTGCTGTTCTTACGAAAGTCAGGCATAGGCATTTGGTTGCCCTTCTAGGGTTTTGTGTGAATGGTAATGAGAGGTTGTTGGTGTATGAGTACATGCCACAGGGGACCTTAGGGCAGCATCTGTTTGACTGGCAGGAGTTCGGGTACCCGCCTTTGACGTGGAAGCAGAGAGTTACTATTGCATTGGATGTTGCTAGGGGAGTTGAGTATCTGCACAGTTTGGCTCAGACAAGTTTCATTCACCGAGACTTGAAACCTTCCAACATCTTACTCAGCGATGACATGAGGGCCAAGGTTGCTGATTTCGGACTGGTAAAAAATGCTCCTGATGGGAAATATTCTGTTGAGACGCGGTTGGCAGGAACATTTGGCTATCTTGCTCCTGAGTATGCTGGTAAGCATCCGTTTGGCTACTTTTTTGTTTCTGATTTTGTTTAAACTATTATGCCAGTTACCTCGTAAAAATGTTCTTCAGTAACTTTGAACTAATGTTGACTTAGTTTTTCCTTTCTTATATGATCCTGAATTATCCCCAAAACTTGATCAGGCCTGCCTGATGTGTACCAGGCTATTTGCTTGATTGTTGGTACTTTACTCATCCGAATGTTATGTTACAATGCTTTGTTCTTAGGGTACCCCTCATTAGTTAGTTGCTATAGGTGACAATGCTATGTTGGCTTTTGCTTTTGTTACCCACTTAATGTTCGGAGCTTTTGCTTATTCTGGACTAACATCTCCTGTTAGGCTGCTGCATTGATGGTTTGCTGAAAACTGAAATGTACTTGGCTGTGTTCATTGTCAATATTTGTCATAAGCTAGATACCTCCCTTGTTGTGTCAAAAGCTAGAAACCTGTTAGGTTGCTTACTGATTATACAACTACCTTGTTGACTTATGCTAGCATAAGTCTACTTTGGGTTGTGTTACTGATTTGATGTTTGGTGTGTCCAATTTGGTTGTCTAACTGATTCGATGTTTCGTTTGTCAACTTTGGGCTATGTGTCGTTTGTCAGCTATAGGATCTCAATTAGCAGTCTTCTTGACTAATAGATTTCTGCGACATGTTATGGAATTATAGGTTTAGATACGGTTTTATGATGTATGGAGATATTTACTGGCATCTAGTTGTGTCTGTTAATTAGCAATTGAACTTTCTGATGGTCCATCTGACTCATGCTATCTAGTCCTTTGAATAAATGGAGTCCTTTATATGCTCAAAATTGAGCCTTTACATCACTTAGATTATAATTGGTCCTGTTCTTGTCTTCCAACAGTTACTGGGAGAGTGACAACCAAGATTGACGTTTATGCATTTGGGGTAATCTTGATGGAGCTGCTCACCGGCAGAAAAGCCCTTGATGAGACTCAACCTGATGAGAGGTCACACTTAGTGACATGGTTCCGCAGAGTTTTAATTAACAAGGACAACCTCTTCAAGTCAATTGATGGTATTCTTGACCCTGATGACGAAACATACGAGAGCATTTGCAGGGTGGCTGAGTTGGCAGGTCACTGCACAGCTCGTGAACCACATCAGAGACCTGACATGGGACACGCAGTGAATGTATTGGGCCCACTTGTCGAGCAATGGAAACCTTCCTGCCAAGAGGATGAAGATAGCTATGGGATCGATCTACATATGAGCCTTCCGCAAGCTTTGCAACGGTGGCAAGCTGACGAAGGCACATCTACGATGATCAGCGATTACAGCAGAACCCAAGCCAGCATTCCCGCTAAACCCTCAGGTTTTGCAGACTCATTCGACTCTATGGACTGTCGATAGGCAATACTAAAATGCCGGAGGTTTCCAGAATGGAGATCTGGCCACAAAATTGTCGGAGGTACCTGCTTGACTGCTTCCTTCAATCTATTTGACTAGCTGTAAAGCGAAAGTCAGTGAAAATTGTATTTATTCATTCCATGATTTCTTTCCCTTTTAGTTCCTAAATTCTCTTATGTTAGCTAACAATAGGATAGGTTGTTAGTGGCTTTTTTGGTTGGGATTTGTTGTAAAACACACATGGGTTTGGTCAGGGAACTGAGACATGTAACATGGTGGGAACAAGGGAGTTGTAATGACACAGCAAGGGCTGTTGTATCTGGAAAAAGCATGACAGACAGCACATTCGAGTTTTTGTGTAACATATTCTTTAATTCTTATCATTGAGATGCATTCTTTCTCCTCATTTTCTGATCCATATTTTTGTCTATTCTCTGTAATACAAAAAAGGTTGTGTAGGATGGTCAACATTTACTGTATGGCTAGTTTCTCCATGTAGATTCTCATGTTCTTGGATTACAAATAGTTACCTGATGATTACAAATGTGTTTGTACTTTGTAATGATTCAAGATAATGCTGCTTCCGGAAAACAGTAAATCACAGATCTATTGGAATGTGAAGTGGATATAAGGAGAAGGAATTTTTGCATAATTCTTCTGATCATGTCCATGTCTTGATTTTTTATGTGGACAATCAGTAAAAGTCTACAGCTTGAACTTGAAGTGGAAAAGCAAGTAATTTATCATGTTATGTTATTATGACACCTGTGTGTTCTTTTCCCCCCTTCGTCTGACCATGTTATGACTCTTTACACAAAAGAGATCTACCATATTAAAGGCGGACATTTAGGAGTTATTATGGCAGAATTCGCCTCAAGTTTGATGTTGTTATCCAATTTCTAGATAATTTTTTGATGTCTTCATTTTGAAATATTGTAACTTCAGAGTACAGATTTTGACAAATTTACACTCCTAGGTCGTTCAAATCCCTCACCCACATAGCATCAACAACTACAAAGACTAAATGACCGCGGTAAATTACATGATACACATGGGAATAAAGTGATTGTACAGAGTAAGGTACACCCGAGTATACGAAGTAAATATTTGCCTTCCGCATTCACTTCAAGAATTAATTTAACCTCAGCCCAAAACTCCAAGAGTAAAAGTTACTTAAGGGAGATCTTGGTCTCTTGGATTAACTTAACCTTAGCCAATGCTCTAATGATCTTACCCAAACAAAAAAATGATCATGGTGCAATGTCAAAAGAAAACTATACTACTCCTAGTAACTATTATGGTACCATTTCCACCAATTTTAAGTTTAACACAAAGCCTAATTCATCATGAATGTCATGATTGTAAACATAATCCTTGTGGTGGTTGGGGGGAATTTGTAAATTATACGAATAGAGATGCCCGACTTTTGCTGGTGGTGCACATGGTAGTGTGGGGACCTTTCTTCAATCTATCTGTCTTCATACGGTCTTATTCATTAATCTAATCCATTAAATATGCTAAGAATTGCAGTTCATAGACGCGTAATAAGTTTAGTTGAGTTTGACTGTTTGGTTAGAGTTATGTTGCCAACTTGTTTTATCCAATCAAATCTTCTTGGTTTATAGAGAAACTTGTAAAAATAATCTTCTTGACTATCGAGAGCTGAGACCTCCCAACCAAGTGGTGGCTACTTGCTACATAGTTACATATAACTTCCTCCGTCTCTCCCTAAAAAGATACTCGCTCCATTTAACAATAGTTGAAATTTGTTGGAGAAGATGACAATTTTCATTGTAAAGTTATGTTATATTGAATGGGACATAATGCAATTGAATCTAGTAAAGTGAATTAAACTAATTCAATTAATTAAGTTGAAATAAAAATACTACAGCTGGCTAATGAGCGGGCTTCGCTTGAAACCGCTCGGTTTAATTCGGCTTGGATTCAGCTCATTTACCAAGTCGGCTCAGTTACAAATGACTCACTGAAGTGCGAGCTCACTTCGAGGCTTGAGCTAAGGTGGTCAGCTTGATCAAAGTCATTTGAAATAATCAAAGTCAAATAATTTGGTTAAAGAAAGTCGGTCAAATTCAATTAAAGTCGATCAAATTTCAATTGAAAAATCGATCAAAGCCAACTTAGCTCAACTTAGATAAACGAACAGGCACAAGCTAATGGTTTTAAGTCTGTTTATATGAAGTCAGCTCGTGGTTAGCTCAAATCGAATCAGCTCAGAACCCGCTCTTTATTTTAAAGTGCTTTAAGAGTGGGGAGCTTAACTCAAGTGAAAAGTACTCCAAAAAAGAGAGGAGATTTAGCCTTTAAGGTGAACTGTACAAATTTCTTTCTTTGGACGAAAAATTGACACAAGTAGTTAGTGTATGATTTATGATCATGGAGAATGGAGTGCCTAAAGATATAATAGCTTGGTCATCATGTTACATAATCATGCAGTGTTAGGCGCACTTGTTCATGGACCTGGCAACCGCAATGGCATACTGAAAAAGACTCCGAATTCAACTGTTGCGCCTATGATTGCGGTCATCATAAGCCAAATTTCTGTGGGAATGTTCTGATGGAATTAGATACGTACTCATCCTTCTATCAGAAAACGGGCTTACTTAAAAAGTCTTCATATTGCATACTACAAGGTCACGATCGACGATCGACACTTTAATGTCCTTCTCATTGTATTGCTCAGTGTCTCTCCTATATAGCTAGGCAATCACAAAAAAAGTTAGCATATTCGTGACCCCTACTTGACAATTTTCTTTTCAAGTGGTATTCACGAATTTCTTATATCTACGGGAAATAGGGAAGATGGTATTTTTTGTGATTGTTATTTAATTTGATTTGCCTGCCAGGTGACTAACCAATTTATGAATTTCTGACAAACTATCAATCAATTATTCACTCACAGACACAGACATAAAGTACGTACAAAGGTTATGTGCTAACTGCTAAGCATAACAAATTGTCAAATTGCACCAATGATGAAAAGTTTATGAGTTGATAAATTGAGGATATAGTTAAGATTTGGAAGACATTGATTTTTTGCAGGTCTGTGCTCATGTCTGTCTACAATAAACAAGGGTCTTACAGCTCAATTCTAGTGGCAAGGGATCTTCTTCTTGTGTTTCGGACTTATCCAATGTCATTCTCTTTTGCCAGATAACATAAGATCCATGCAAACTCAAATAATCATGCATACTTTATTTTTGCACATAGATCAATTTCTGGTCTCTTTTGTTCTATCTGCCATCTCACTGATAGCCACACAATTACTTTAGTCTGTGACACATTGGTCCCAGATAAGCATTCGCGTTTGGCCATTTAATTTGCAAAGCTTTGATTTCAAAGACAGAACTATGAATACTATTTTGACAATGCAAGTTAATTTCTTACGTCTTTGACTTGGCAAGTCATATTGTTTCTGGAAAAAAATGAGAATAATAAGGAAAAACAAAAGCCTTCAAATGAGTCTTATGTTACATTGCTATTATGTTAGTTATATCCGGAGTAACTTTAAATTATAACACATATGCATATTAGTCTCTTATAAATACAATTAGTCAGTACCCCATTATTAGTCACAATTTCATATGGTGTAAGTTTATCTCGGTATACCAAATACTTCTTTGTATTATCCTCTGTCGTCTCATTCACCGTTACCAACATATAAACTAGAAAAGTTCAGAAACAGTCAGTAACTCAGTATAGACTATAGACCATGAGTCCATGACATAATTACATAAATTAAATCGAACATACTAGTTGTTTCGGGCCAATCCAAGGGAATCCAAGGGCACATGTAGAGCCATAGAGTGACATTTTTGGAACCAAAATAACCAACACTACATCAAAAAGGAAAACTGTAGGCATAATCACAACGCTCAATATGTTGCTATTACTCTATTAGTAGTGTTATTACACTATATGAATACATTGTGTGATTGTTCTGTTTATTGGAACACCGAACATGACCACCTAATTACCTATCATGGGTGAGGCTCAAAACTTATTTCGTTTTGTGAATAAACACCAATCACATAATAAGTGCAGCACTTATCACAATGAAACAACTACTAGTAAGATTTAATTTACATGATTGAACCTTTCTAAGGTTACTCACGCCATTTTGAATGACACCCTTAGTTTTTACCCTGAAATTTTTTATACTCTATCTATATATCTTGGAACGCTCAGGAGTGAATCAATTAATTTTTGAGAAGCACGAACAATGATCGTCAAATTGTAAAATTAATTATACCTCATGCCTTAAGTCTCCTGGTGATTAAGATATTGAGATGATCAAAACTAATCAAAGTAGTTGAACAATCTCAAGCTTCTTCAATTTACCTTTCTTCCTACATAAAGCCTCACATCTCTGAAACAGAATTTCTGTAAAATAAAATTGTTTCAAGCATTATTATGGCTCTTCTTCTAGCTTCGATTTTCTGTTTCGCTATGTTCACTTCGCTTTCAAGTGAGTTCAATCATTTCATTCTTTTGGGTGCAGTACACTATGACATAGTTTTATGCTCTAACTTTCTCGTTTCTTATTGTTGCTAGGTGCACAACTTTCGCATCGCATTGGCATCAACTATGGGAGAGTAGCAAACAACCTGCCCTCGCCTTACCGATCAATTGAGATCATCAAGTCCATGCAAGCAAGCATGGTCAAGCTATACGATGCCGACCCCGAGACATTAACCTTACTAGCGGGTACTGGCCTACGTGTGTCAATCATGGTGCGTAACGATGAAATCTTTGGAATGGCCTCAAATGAGACGATAGCAAAGAAATGGGTTCATGACAATGTCATGGCTTACTATCCTAGGACTAGGATACGCTATATCCTAGTTGGTAACGAGGTATATAGTACCCGTAACGCAACTCAATGGAAAAGCCTTGTCCTAGCTATGCGATATATTAAGCGATCCCTAAGAAACCATGATGTCCATAACATTAAGGTTGGTACACCCGTGGCTATGGATGTTATGAGTAAAAGTTTCCCACCATCTAATGGCACGTTTCATGATGAGACATTATCAACTATGTTACCGCTCCTACAATTTCTAAATAGGACTAGATCGTTTTTCTTCGTGGATGTTTACCCTTATTTTCCTTGGGCAAATGATCCCGTTAATATTAGTCTAAACTTTGCGTTGTTTAGGGGTGGTAATATAACATACACTGATCCATATAGTGGATTAGTATACACCAATCTCCTTGATCAAATGTTAGATTCAGTCCATTTTGCCATGGAGAAGTTAGGATTTTCTAACATATCAATTGCTATAGCTGAGACCGGTTGGCCTAACGATGGTGACCTTGACCAGCCCGGGGCAAATGTACACAATGCAGCCACTTACAATAGAAATGTTATACGTAGAATGACAACCAACCCGCCCCCGGGCACCCCGGCTCGACCCGATTCCATCATTCCAACATTCTTGTTCTCATTGTACAATGAGAACCTAAAGGACGGTCCGGGTACGGAGCGGCATTGGGGCCTCTTGAACCCGGATGGTTCGCCCATTTACCCAATCGACTTGACCGGTGCTAGGTACCATTTTGAGCCCTTGGCCAAGCCAAGAACTAACAGGGCCTATGAGGGTAAGCTATGGTGTGTGGCAGCTACATCTGCCAACTTGACTGATCTTGGGCCTCAATTCTATCATATATGCCGAATGTTGAATGGGACTTGTGAAGCTGCACTTGCTCCAGGAAGAGGCTGCTATGAGCCTGTATCCATGAATTGGCATGCTAGCTATGCTTTCAGTTTTTATTGGGCTGCGTTCAGGAACACTGGCATGGTTTCTTGCTATTTCAATGGGCTGGCTTCTATCACCACTATTGATCCAAGTAAGCCTTCTCTTCTCTTTAGTTTTGACTAGCTTCTAAAATTTCTATATTTTGTTAAGATGGACTAATAATGACAATTTGTCATTTGAGCAGGTCATGGATCTTGCCAATTTCCAAGTGTTACAGTATCAAGATCATTGACTACTTTCAGACAGCAAGACATGAGTCAAGAATGATACTTGGAAGCAATTAGATTAACTAACATGTAACCTTGTAATATTTTATACTACCATATTTGCTTGGTTGTTGTAGTAGTCTATTTTAGTCCCTTTTGAAATATAGCCAAATTAGTGATATTTATATTACAAATACTACAGTTTCATATTAATATTAGCAAATCAAAGTTACTTGTTAGTGGTTGGCAAAATGATATGAGGCCTAATTTATTCACATTTATAAGATTATAAGTACAATCGAATTAGCGGTTGTGTGCTCGATTCAACAATATACAAAGCTCGCAAGTGTGTATTAACATGACCACATGAGAAAAAACATGTATCAAAAGTTAGGATATACTCTTATATGTTTTCAAGAAGGTAAGAAATTAGAATGGTTATGAGATCCACTCTTTGAGGGCAACTCTCATCATGTCAACAAAAAGAATACTATCAAGCTCTTTTGACCACGACATATCCATGTGATTTCATCTTAACTTGTATCCTTTGTATATGGGCATGTTCTTTAAATTTGAACTTTAATGAACTGAAAAGAACTTAACTTAACTTAAAAAAGGTGAAATTTTTGTGTGATTGTTTTGAGACTCAATCAATTATCAAAACTCTATCAATATCGTACATTACGAAATTATCTGGTGAGACCTTTGCAATAATTCATTAATAACTGCAAATAGATATCACAATCAAAATTTCTCTCATACGCAAATTACGAGTTTAAATGCGAAAAACTGATCTGAACTTTATTAAACTTGCTCAAATTAGGTTGACTATCACTACATAGCTTAAAGACACTCTGACAACATTCCATTAAACAAGTCAATCAATTATGTTAGGCCATGAGCATGAAGAATGTGAATAGCAAATTGCCAACAAACAATAGCACATTTAATTTAATTTCTTTTTAAAAAGGATAAACATTTGCATAATCCTCAGACCATCTCGTACAAGTTGAAGTCAAGTAACAATGACATGACATGATTTTTTGTTTGTAATTTCAAGAACAGAAAAACACCACCTGACATAACTCCTATCCTCAACTTAATTTCCCCACTTACATTTTCATCACTGTTGTTTGTATCTTTCGTTACACCAATCTCTCTTTACGGTTTACACAATCTTCTCAAGCAGAGCATTCCCCTCTCTCTCCTTACCCTTCTCCAAATATATATATATACTCTTCTCTGTATTCACATGCACATCATCAAATGGCTTCTACAAACATAATAATCTCCTTAAGTTCTTGTTGTCCTGGAATGATGAAATTTAACCATTGTTTTGATAATCCAAGACATACCCTTTATTTCTTACACTCTAAAACCAAAAGGGTGTTTGTCAATTCTGCTGAATTTTGCAGGAAAAGTAGTCACTTTGGGTTTTCTCAGCATATAAGGTCAACATCAGCTGTTTGTTGTCTAACTCAAAGTCAAAGTCAAACCACTTCTGCTGAGGTATAAATAAAGTTTTAACCTTTTGGATGTTTAGATATAATTGTGCCTTTGTACTGTGAATGATCATGCATATTGTCTAAGTTTAGTGTCTTTTTGGTGTTAATTTCATTTTGTTTTTGGACTTATTATCCTTAGTTTTCACTTTCAATTTATCTTTGCTTACTAGAATTCAGTTGTTCAGTTGAGAGTGTTACAGAAGGCTATTTTCATGTTTGCTTTGTTGCTTGTTTATGCTGGCATTGAAAAAGATGTGATCTTTTTTGAGAGCAAAGGAGAAAGGTGTAATCTTGATGCTGAACTTTGATGTAAAAGTTGATTTCTGAGTAAAATTGAAGGATTTATTGACTTTGATCTTTAGGACTTGGAAATTTGTATGAGTGAAAGAGTGAAAAAGAGATAGGTTGTATTTAAGCAATGAGTATGTGAAGCAGTTTTGCTCAATGTTAAGGTCAACTGGTGGTAATTGAGGCTCAGAGTTAATGATGAAGGGAACACAATGATTAGGAACTTGGATGAGTTACATGGACCATTTCTTTATCGACCGAAATAAGTTTACTGGAACATGAGCATTTGCAAGAATTATGACTTGGTGCAGTGTAGTACAGGGGTGTAAGGTTGCGTACATCCTGACCCCCGAGTACCCCCATTGAATGGGGAACTTCCCTCAAAAAAAAGAAAGGGGATTTACACTCGGTTGTTGTTGCTGCTGCTGTTGTTGTTGGATTCAGGGAGAATTAATAACTGATGTATGTAATTTATAGTCAGCAAGAAGCCAAGAAGAGATACCATGTCGACGAGCGAAGAACGGTTGCTATCATGCTGGCAAAGTAGCAATTTTATCTGGATTTCTAATCACTGTTCACTTTGTGGTACTTGGGAAACATGCTTGCTTTCTTGGCACCCTTGACTTCACTGAAAACATTGACTAATTGTAGAGTCCTTGTTTTTTGGTCATTATCTTCTGTTAGTGTTACCCGAATAGTTTCGGGACTAAGGCTATGTAGTTGTTGTTTTAGTGCTACCCCAGTGTTATCAGGTACTAAATCAAGGAAAATGAGTCCTCGGAAAAGAGATTGGTTACTTTACTAGCTTGAATACTTCGTGCTACCTTATCTGACTGGGACCTTACCAGAGCTCTCCCTATTTCATTTTCAGTCATTTGTTACTGCTAAGTTTAGTGTAGTGTCTTGCTAGTCAAGTTGTAATCATTAACTGTGAGATTGGAAAGGTTTTCTTATGCATATGGTGTCTTGATTGACAATAATCGTACCCTGATTGGTGTAGCTTAATTAGTAGGATGAATGTCAATTGTCAGCTTACCCTTTTCTGAAAATGTGTTACATTTATTGCCTCGTTTTCTGAAGATCGATAACTCTATGATACAAAGATGGAGGACACTTCTACAAGGTTGCATTTGTTGTGACATTAATACGATTTCGTATATCTTCTCATCACAAAAGGCTTTTTGATACAGACAGCTTGTCATTGTTTGCCTGAGAAGCTGCTTGCTGATGCGATTTGGTACTAAAAATAACAAATTTCTTTAGCAGACAGTGAAGTTGCAAAAAAGGAGGTGCGCCCCTTTACTAGAATGTGAGTTACTATCTAATAAGAGTGTGTGGGGCTCTGCTGACTGGAAAGTGGTTCCTGACATATGGAGAAGTGCTGCAGAAAAATATGCAGATCAAACAGCGTTGGTGGATCCATACCATGAACCTCCTACACAGCTAACATATAAGCAGGTCAGTTATTCGGCCTAATACTGCCTTCTAATACTAGTGATTGAATGTGCTTAATACTGCCTTCTAATACAATCTTTTCAGCACAGTCAAGGATAGCAGTAGAAAGGTGGATATAGGCAAGAACAATGTTGTGTGTTAATGTCGTTCGTAAATGCTCAATTTGTTTGATACTGATATCTGACAAAGTCCCATTGATTTCACTTTCAAACTCTCTTCTCATA
>ONZK01001140.1:24291-46173 GCA_900322385.1 Pharnaceum exiguum | reverse complement strand
CCCCCCCCCCCCCCCCCCTTTTTTTTTCCCTTTCTTTTTGCCTTCCCCCCTGGAGTCATGGTAGACATAGTTGGTTTGCTCTTATTTCAAACTTAATTGTTAAATGTAGTGGAACTGCAGCTTCTTTGTTGCCGCTATACCATATAAATGCTACCATTTGGGTTACAGTTCTGTTTTGAGGATGATTTCATATTGGTTTTCTGTTGGACTTAGTTCATTGACTTAAAATAGAGAAGGCTTAAAGCCTTTGGCATATAAATAAGATAAGATCTTATGAATTTCTATATTGTCATTCCATGTGTTTAGACTCCACAGGACCACAGCTCACTCATCTAGTAAATGCATTTGTGAGATCTTCTTTATTTATTGTCGGCTAATTACGAGGCTTTTTGCCTGTGTTCTTGAATACTATCAGATAACTAAACAAAAGATTACTTCTGAATACTACTTGATGTAGTTGCTTCATATGTCCCTTTTAAAGGTTTATACTCCGTGATTAGCATCATACAGAGGTGATATTAATAAATGAAGGCTTAACTATCTTTTAACAATCTTTATTCAGAACCCCACTGCAACTCAGAATATTTTAGATGATGATGGGTGGCTGAACACAGGAGACTTGGGTTGGGTAGCGCCTTGTCACTCCGTTGGAAGAAGTCGCCTTTGTGGAGGTGTTGTTGTTCTTGATGGACGAGCCAAAGATACCATTGTTCTGTCAACAGGTGATTTCCGATGCAAACATCTGCAGGCTGTATGTATGGATTTTGAGTTACTGACCGAGTCTAAATGACATAATTTTGTGGTCATTGTGCTGAATATTTACTGTTCTTTTAGATCGCTATTATTCGTAGGGTTTTGGTTCCTTGGGAATAAAACCAGCCACTATGAGTCTTATTGTAGTTGTCAATTTGTTCATACCTTTGCAATTTGTACTACTCATTAATTTCGATGATCTTTCTATGCCATACATTGCATCCTTTAATGTTTAATCAGTGGAATATCTCAGACATGCATTAACACAACAACAGCATAGCCTCTTCTTTACGCAACCGTAAGTCTGTAATCTTTCAGTCCTAGCAAATTCAAGTTGAACCTGCATTTTCTCTTGTATCTCATAATTCTGGTCCCTCATCTCCCCTTGCGTTCTTTTACATTTAGTGAAGTTAAATTGCTTCTATCTCTTCACTACAATGCTTCTGTTGTGTTAAATTGTTAAGGTATGCATTAATGCATAGCTGCAGCCTACAAGTAGTACTCGAGTAGTTGTTACTTCGGCTGATTGTTCTGAATGGGGTTTTCTTTCCATACCTTTTCTTGTCATCGAGTCATAAAATATATGCAAACCATTGTGATCATTGCCCCCCTGCCGGTATAATATGTCTTGGCTGACGCTGATATTCTGTATCAATTAGGTGAAAATGTTGAGCCTTCGGAAATCGAGGAAGCTGCCATGAGAAGTAGTCTTATTCAGCAAATTGTTGTCATTGGCCAGGTTCTTCTCTTTCTACTCTGTAAATTTGTTTTCTGAGCTCGAGTCTGACTCAGGTTGTTTTTCCGCTTTTCAGGACCAACGACGTGTTGGCGCTATTGTTGTTCCCAACGTAGAAGAGGCTTTAAATGTAGCAAAGAAGTTGTCTAAGGTAGATACAGACAGCGATGAGATTAGCCAGGAAATATTAACCAACATGTTGCGTGAAGAATTGAGGACTTGGTAAGACTTGTTAATTCCTTTCAATTTGTTTCAGATTACTTCCAGAAGTTCGAGTCTTTCTGGGGTTCTATTAAACATTTACAATTCGTCCTGCAAGCATAGCCAACTTGTATCTCGTGTTCATTATTTTATGAGGAGAGGTGCTAATTCCCAGAAACTGAAGTTCTGATCCACGCGAAACCAAAAGCACAAAGTTTTCATCTGACCACTTTGACAGGCTCTTATGTCTGAATCATACCCTCTGTCTATGGCATGCACTAAAGAAGTGTCAGAATAAAGTAAAATTTACCCCTCTGGCCCTCCCTTTCAGCAATGATGTATGAAGCATAGATCAAATTGTTCCATGAACATTCATCTATTAGGTTTTGGGTTTGAAATAGCTCTATCCTATGCTTTATGTTTGATTTGAGAAAAAATTTGTGAGTCATCCCAAAGACCCAAACCTTGCATTAAAACCCTCCGTAGTTTCTCAGAACTCATAAGATTCATATTGCACACCCTAACCATACCTTAAGTGAACCGAACACTTGACATTAGGAGTCTTATTGTAAACTACCATTATCATTCTTATCTCAAAGTTCAAATCTGTGCCAGTTTGTGGAATCAAATGGGTGTGTTTACCTCTTGTGCAGCTGAGTCTTTTAAGAAAACCGCAAGCATCATATTCAGTACTGAACATTGAATATAACTGGTATCACTTTTACAGGACCTCGGAGTGCTCATTTCAAGTCGGGCCAATTCTAGTCGTGGATGAGCCCTTCACTGTATGTTTACTTGATATTGTGAATTGAATGGCGGTTGTATTAGCAAGTTTGTCTTATTGATACAATTGTTGCAAATGCAGATTGAAAATGGTCTGATGACACCTACAATGAAGGTACGACGAGATCAAGTGGCTGCTAAGTATGGTGAGCAAATTGCCAATTTGTACAAGTGAAAATGGGCCAGGTGTGTGTCACTATGTAATAATACATGAACAACGAATACAAGGTCTGTGATTTTGATTCAAATCCTGAAAATTTAGGACTAGTCAAGTTTACACGCCACCGGTTCATGGGTTTCTCTTTGTATTTCCTCTTCCTATTAGCTCCCTGTCGGGCATAGAAATATTGTACTACCAATCTACACACTAGTCAGTAGTCACTAGAGTATCTTGTGTAAATATATACAAAACCTGAAAAGCTTTTACTCTTCAATTTCCAAGCAATTGTTTTGAGGTTCATTTTCGTGGTTAAACTGGTCATGAAAGATGAGGGGAAGTTAACTGTAGAACCCACGCATCTTGTTATAGACTACACAGTTTCTCATCGTCTAGCATTTCGGATTACTTTCTCAGAGCTTAATCTCTTGCACTAGTCAGTTCAGCTGGTTCAGTTCAAGTCCAACATGTTCAGTTGGTTTCAAGCCATATGAAGTATGAACCATTCAACTCAATTTCAGTTTACTTTCGTTTTAACTATGCCAAGTTTCAGTTCAGTTGTGAATTTGTGATAATAATACCATTCAAGAAATCAAAAGACAAGACTTGAACATAACGGGCAATTTTCAACTCGAAGAGCAAGCCTAAAAGAGTTATATTAATCATTACGGAAAATGTAGAAGCAATTAGAAGCTAAAACATAAATCAAATCCAATGCGTTGCAAAATCAGACTAACCACCACGTCATACAGAAACATCTACCAGTACAACAATCTCTCAGGTACCAAAACTGTAAACTTGAAAGAAACAAAAATTTGCTTCCAATGAGAGCTCTCTGAATCAAACCCGTATACAAATCTTGGACATTCAAAATTTCAAACATGCAGAAAAAAATGCACAACTTTGATTAAGACATCCCAACAAGTATTGCAGTTTTCTTGTGTAAACAGTTGGAGATGAATGTGTGCAAGAACATGAAGGAAGTGATTGCTTGAACTTCTCAGCCTTCTCGGTGCAAGGCATGTAGAGGTACTTGGAGCAGCGAACCTTGGAACTTCACACATCCTTGCTCTTCTTGATTTTCACTGTTTTGGCATCCTTTCCTCTGGCAGTAAGAAGAAAGTCCTTGATCACATGAATCTGCTTCGGCTGGTGAACAAACACACAGATGACAGCCAAAACGTCCTAAATTGAAACCATTGAGAGCAATTGAACTTAACACTATCACCCTGAGTTATGAAACCTATTTATCGAAGTGTCTATGCAGCGTTCATAAGAACAGAAGAAAGATTATGAAGCAAACATAAAACCCGAATATCAAAAAGAAAGATAATTCACCTTCCCCAACATTTCAACACAAACTCAATCAAGATAGGTCTCTGAAGAACCAAGAAATAGAGAAAAAGACAGATTTCAAAACAGTATATCGAAGCAAATGCACTGTGACAAAAATGTACCTGCCTGAGGAAAGAAAGAGAACACAGAATAAGAAACTCTTCCATATCAGACTCAAACATGAATTTAATGTTGCGTCAGCTCATACTCAACGTCCATTGTCAAGGATCGCTCGTAATCAGTATATTTGACGCCTGGTCATGAATTCAATTACCAAAGGCATCTAATCAAATGAACAATGAAAACAATTCAAACTAGAATTCCCAACCTCAACTCCATTGGGTGTTGAAAATGTCAAGTAACCTGATCCATCAAAAGTCCCAATTAACTCACCCAACTAGTTACAGAAAAATTATAGCCCAAGCTATTTACACCGCTCGCCAACAACAGGCTTACTGATATCATAAACACTAGAACTAACACAAACCATAGTCCCCCAAACCAAACTTACTACAATGGAAGCTGAATACCCACAAAGCAGGGGGGCTTTGGTGTCCCACAATGGTGTGCCATCTCATGTGCTAATTCAATCTGGGCCATTCGTGATTTGTTAATGCATTTAAATTAAAGTAAAATACATTAACAAATAATGTACGGTCTAGATTAAGTGGTACACGAGACAGTTCACCATAGTGAGAAACCAAAGCCGCTCCGCCAACAAAGGGGTGTAATGGGTGGTTTAACCAAATTTTAGGTCAGGTCGAAAGTATAAATTTAGGGTGTTGTAACAAAAATATTTAGGTAGGTGGTGTCGATACAAATTATCCACTTTACTATATTTGTCCAAACAAAATTCCCGAAGTATAACGGTACATAGAGTTAGAATGTATGGACGTCTTGGGGATCAGATGGTAGTGCATGTAAATGTTCATCATTAAACATCAGGAAAGGTGGATGTGTATCCTCATTTCCCCAAGAACAATCCGAAAAATTCTTTTCAGCATAAAAAAACAACTTAAAAGGTGAAATAAATCAAGTCAATGAGATCAGATGGTAGTGCATGTAAATGTTCATCACTCAACAGCAGAAAAGGTGGATATGTATCCTCATATCTCATGAGCAACCCAAAAACTTTGTAACACAACCCACAAAGTTGAGACTTTTAAAGGATTAAAATAATACTACTCAAATTTTAAAACACCTTAAATCATATGCACAACATTTGCAAATATTAAAAATAGAGAAAAATTTATGTGAAACCGTTACATATATGAGACAGGGTAAAAGGGGTTATTATTATTTTACCCAAGGGCTCACTAATGACTGCCCGAGGGTCATTAATATCCAGTCTCGTAGATAAAACGGGTTCACGTAATTTTTTGTATGGGATGTCATGGAGATCAGATGGTAGTGCATGTAAGTATCCATGATTAAACATCGGAAAAGGTGGATATGTATCCTCATTTCCCCCCTATGACATCAGCCCATACATACATAGATGACCAAGTTTTTTTATAGCAAGAAAAAAAAGGCAATGATTCGTAAAGAGTAAATTTTAGGAGGATCAGGATATCGCTGAATGACATTCTTCATAATGCATGAAAAGATGCATTAAAGACTGGGCGTCAAAACGTATCATCATTTCCTCAAATCAGATGGAATAAAAAAAAAAAAAGATATTTAAATCAAGTGGGTCAGCAACACACATTTGACATTCAACAAACTTGCATCAAAGCAAAGTTCAGACTGGGCGTCAAAGATATCATCATCACACCCCATCTAGTATCTCATAAGCAAGCAAAATAGTTGCAAACAAATAAACCAAAAACAAAGGAAAGACAAATGGAGCTTGCGAAAAGAGGTGAGATAAAGAGAAGGGTTTGGTTTACCTAAGGTTTTCGGCGGTCAGCTTATAAGGCTAGAACTGAACGAGTCTCTTGCTGCTTAATTAGGGTTTCGGACTGTTATTTGGGCTTCATTTTGGGCCGTTCGTTATTACTGGGCCGCTTTTATCTTTGGTTTGCTGCGAAATAATGCAATACTGATGCTGGACCGTGGCTTTGCTTCTAACCTTTTGGGCCGTTTTTTTTGTTGCTAAGTGTCAGGTTTTGGGCCCTTCACTACTTAGATTGGTTTGCCACTTTTCTTTCTGGAAAAATTCCATTTAGGGTACCCGAGATTTGGCCTAATCTCAAAAAGGGTGTCTGAGGTTTGTACAGTACCATTTAGGGTGCCCAAGATTTAACCTAAACTTAAAAAGGATTACATTTAGGGTGCCTGAGGTTTCGACAGTACCATTTAGGGTGCCTAAGGTCTAACCTAAACTCAAACAAAGGTTCCATTTGAGGTGTCTGAGGTTTGTGTAGTACCATTTTGGGCGTGTGCGTGGAATTTCTGTAAGTCTTTAGTACAACCGGTGTAAGTTTACAACTATTGAAATTAGGCCAAATCTCGGGTGCCCTTTTTGAGATTAGGCCAAACCTCGGGCACCCTTTTTGAGATTAGGCATGTTGACTTTTTTTTAATCAATAAAACTTTTACATTCATGATTACCATAATATAAATAAAAATGTAAATTTACAATAAATTCAAATAACCAAAAATGGTACAATAAATTGAAATAACCAAAAATTATGAAAACTCATGAACCCTTTTTGAGATGTATGTAAAACCTTGGGTACCCTAAATGATACTAGCCAAACCTCGGGCACCCTTTTTGAGATTAGGCCAAACCTCGGGTACCCTAAATGGAATTTTTCCTTTCTTTTTTCCCTCTCCAAAAACTTCCAGTGCTTCTTATTTTAAGTGAAGTTGTTGTAAATCAATATTTCAATGAAGCAATATAGAGTCAATTTCGGAAACAACCTCTATGTTTTTATAAACAAGGGTAAGGTTACGTACATCCTGACCCCCCATGGAATGAGGATTACGCTCGGTTGTTGTTGTTACATCAAGTACAAACTTGCGAAAAGCTTTTACTCTTCGAGAGCCAAGTAATTGTTTTCAGCCTTTAAATAACTGGCAAGCAAGAATATGTTGCAACTTTTGAGGGGTTGAATTGGTCATGTGATATGAGGCGAAGTTAATTGTAGAACCCAAGCATCTTGTGATAGACTACACAGTTTCTCATTGTCAAGCATTTCGGATTACTTTCTCAGAGCTGCACTAGTCAGTTCAGTTTATGTAAGCTCTGATCTATGCCAGCAAATTCAATCATGTCCGTGGAAACCGGATAAGCCGGGCTCTTTGCAACATTATACATAGTAGTAGATACTTGTAGGTACAATATGTGTACTACTGTACTACACAGTACAATTTCTACGCAAATACAAGGACCTGGTTAAGAAACGTCCAGGACATACATTAAGCTTTTGTACGTTCTACCAGGTACTGGTGTCACAACGTGGGCAAGCCTCTTGGGCTATATCAGTGAGTTTAATACCAGTATCATAAGTCACTCCAGATTTCCAATCAGATGGTAACACCTTTTGAGTTATTATGTTCTTTCCATCATAACCAGCATTAATCAGAAACCTGAACTTCAATGGACCTGTTGGGACTTTATTTGTTTGCCATACGGCACCGTAATTTCTGTTCATATAGAACCACTGGCTTGATGAGCTCACCTGACAATTGAATTGAAAAGATTATTATTCATGTCAAAACATAGCTACTCGATCGATACTACATGATGAGGTTTAATATTCAAAACAACATTTTAATTACCCCGGCCACATCAACTGCAACTATCTCCGTTTGACCACCTTGGTACAACACCTTGATAGCCAGATAATAGGGCTTACTGCTATAGTCTTCCACTCGCAGGGCCAAGTTTTGGTTGTAAGCACAAGGTACCCTGAATCATATATGTATCATGCAGGGAGAAGAAATTAGTGGTACCAACAATGCAAGTAATCACAAGGCATAAAAGCCTCTGATTGCTACTATATAAAAAAACATTTGGAACCTTGTAAGTTGTATGAAATAATGCTTGTCATATTTTCTTAAGTACCTCTTGTACTCTATATCAACTATGCCAAGGTTAAGGAGGTTTTGTGACATGCCCCTATTGGCCATGGCAATGAAGGCATCTCTGTTAAGTAGCAAGTCAGTTCTGTTGTCAGATTGAGGATCAGTTAATATCACCTTGACACCATGGGTCCTGCAGAGTTCTGGATTCTTACATCTCACCTGCTCAAAAAAAAGGTTTTATGTTACTTGCTACTTTGCTAGTTGCTACCTGAACAAATAAAATGCTTGCTAAACGGTGAACAAAAAAAAGGTAAAAAGAAAGAGTGTGATGGCTTTTAATAAGTTAGACTAAAGAGTACCTTAAAGCAAGCACCACAACCAGCACCTCGTTTGGACAGAGAAGGAAGGCCAGCAGCTAAAAGTCCCCCATTGAAATTCAACGCTAATGACCCATATCCACATCCTCCAGCTGCATGTATTGTTGAGATATTAATTCATTTGTCCCTCCATCAACACATTAATTGATCACTTAGTGGTGTATTTTGAACAGTTAAGTTGCATATATGGCATTATAGCTGTACATAATTCATTTAGGTAGGCAAGTAAGCGTAAGTGAACGCACGAAATGCATGACAAACTTAAAAACGGGTAGCAAACAATAATGCTCAGAAAATAGATTAATTTACATGAAATCTGAGAGGTAAAGGTAGCCTTTGATTGGTGCAAGCAACGATCACAAGCAAATGCAGAAGACAAGAGAATTAAGAGGAAACTTATTAGTATAGCCAATGCCATATCCATAACGAAAAATTGGAAGAATTGAGTATTTGAAACTTAAGCCTTGACAATATTGTGATGTAAAGAAGGATGAAATGTTGAGGACTTGAGGCAGTTTATAGGGATCACCTGCTTTGTGTTTCTGAAAATAAAAAGAACGTTGCCGTTTAGATAAACTGAAACAAGAGAATTAAACTTGTTGGACTGAAACAACTACTGTACTTTAAGCTAGCTCGTTTGTTTTGACAACTGTGTTAAAGTGGAAATGTAGAATCTGAAATAAGGTCAATATGACTTAAAGAGTAATAATGCCCCATTTATTCACGCAAGCAATGGTTTCTTGAAGTCTTGCCTTCAATCTTTACACATTACAAGTTTACAACCTTCCCTTTAAAGACATTCGTTCAATGGTTATGGGCCTCAATCCTCTGCCAATAAAGCCATTAGCCATAAGCCCATAACCATGCTGACCTCCCCCATCGAACCTTTTGGTATCCCAAATCGTGGCAGATTATAGTGACGAGTTGCTGGCTGATCTTTTGTCTTTGCATTGTTAGCCTAGTTAATACTTGTGCTAAGTCGATCAGCAGCTCATAAGTCGATCAGGGCCTGGTAACGGCAAAAGTAAGGAATGGAATACGGGCGGACGGGCTCCTCTCGAGGCACACTCCTAATTTATTCCAATATGGTATTGATCGATCCCATTTATCTTTTATTCATTGTTGCGATTTTATTTTTTGACAATGGGTAAAAGTCAATAGACCCGACCCTAAACTACACTACCAATATAATAGAACGTAGGAGGCTTCTCCTTTCCTAGCTTTGCGAAGTTAAGTACATGCATAACTGAACTCATAGATGACAGTAAGAAGAAATTGTCAAGTTTGGTAGTAGTTCTCAAACTAAAACACCCTTATTGGTGAAAAAATCCCTGATTGTTTTCTTTTGGGCTTCCAAGTTCAACGTAATAGCCGTTCTTGGGATTAACCACCCTGCAATTTAACCTGATTTCTCCAGCGGTTCCAGTGAGAACTTCAACGTTGCCCAACCTCACCATTGCATCGGCAAATTCTTTCTGCCAGAGCTTCTTGTTCTTGGCAAATTGTCTCACTCTTTGTGCTGTCTTGGAGTTATCATTCAAGAGGGTTTGGTCTGAAGTGAACAAAGCCCGGTTGGCCAAGATATTCTTGTAATAGCCTACATCACTAGTAAGTGGGCTAGGAGGGTCCATCGGAAGCACTGGATCCGGGACCTCGCTCACGGGCACGTCGGAGGCCACTTCTGGGCACACTTGCCGCAATTCCGAGACCAATGTGGAATCCATTCCAGGATCTGGTTTTTTGGTTCCAGTGAAGTTGAACAGCCTCCAATCGAATGATGAGCAATGAGACTGTCCGATTGTGTGAGCACCTGTAACGTACATTTACTGAAGTTTTAGGCTTTACATGTCAACGTACTCAAGGATCAGAGTTACGATTTGTAAAGCGCCAGCAAATTTTAATTTTGTACTCGTGAACCAGACCAGCTTTGGTTTTTCTAGAATGGTGAACCATCTGATATAATATTTAACCTCGACCGTATGTAATTTGTTAATACATTTGAATTGCATTAATAGATGTCGAACGACACAGATTAAAATGGTACACAAGCTGGTATACCATTGTGCCTTACCGTGAACAATAGAATAAGTAATTTTCTAATGACCGATATAACTAGTACGCTCGTGTTGAAGTGAATGAATTAATTTGTGCTCTCGTGTAATCGTATTCATAGTTTCATACATACCTGATAGAATAACCAAGTCGTCTTGAGTTAAATTTTTCTCAACAAAGTTCTGTGTTAGCTGATTAACATCATAATAGCTCGGGGGCAAGCTGTTTACGGCTTCTAAAGCGAGAGATATGTCGCCATCTCTTCTTCCTGCAGGAACATTGTACCCCAGGCCTCCCGTCTAGAAAACTATATGGTCAGTTATATATGTATCTTGAAGCAATAAGAAATTAGTCGCTAAACAAAACAATGTATTTACTTACTATCTCCACACTGTCTCTAGCTGCGAAGGCTAATATGTCAGCACACGATACTACGCGTGCACATGTTGGAATTGCTTCTAGTCTTGCCTTTGCCCTGTCGATCACCTCAAACCCTCGTAGACTATCGTTAGTTGGGAAGGCTTCTTTCTCAGCTTTGTTTGTTGGGGTCGAGTCGATGAGCACTGATGCATCACAGCCCTGAAAACACAATCAATACTGTATAAATTAGCAATAAACGAACTGTTTAAACCCCAAAACTGTACAGAGAAATGCTTTTGTTACATACATACTTACCCTGACGAAGCAATCATGAAAGTGCATCCTAACTAGACCTGGAGCTGCCCATCTGTTCGTACTGAACTCTTTCATAACTTCTTCTTTCACTATACTCTCCGCCTGTGGACATGATTGGTCATAAAAACCCACCTTAAGCTTTGCTTCCAATCGAGCACTTAGACAACAGAGAACCAAAATAAAGATACTGATGAGAGCACTACAAGAGTGAATATCCACCCACTGGCTCATTCTTCTGTACTTCTTTTTTTGTTTGTTTGGATATAGATGTTTGTTTGTTTCTTTTGATTTCGTTTCTTTACATTCTGTTCACAAAAGAACACCCATTTTATAGTCGCGGATAGGAGAGAAAAATCATCATTTCTTAATGTATATACATTAAGAAATATGTATATCTTATTTATGTGATATGATCATGTCTGGTGATAGCGATAGGCCGATAGCCGATAGGGCAGGCATGACCAGCTTGTTTTCCAGGTAAGAAAAGTTCCACGGGAAACACAATAAGATTTCATGAGATCAACGATAACCAATAATTATGGTTCCTTGAGACCTTATGCATAGTCCGAGTACATATTCGTGAACCGTGCTTTGTATAAGATGCCATTAGACGATAACCGATAATTATGGTTTCTTATGTATAGACATAACTGTGAACCACGTTTAAATTACTTGATGAAATCCAACTAGAAGTGTCTGTTCATGGAAAGGTGATCAGATGTCCACTTCAAAGTTAGTTCACGATTAGGTTGGTCGTTCGGCTAATCAGCTGAGTGTAACTATATCAACTTCGACAATGGACTATTTCGTTATATTATTTCGTACTGACGTTGAAGGTAGTTGAAGATCCTAGGTTGAGATGACAAATCCCTTTAACATAAGAATACAACGGCGCAGTATTTTAATCAATACAACAAGTCATTAGCACACTGGGGTACACTTAATTATACTGAGTGATATGGTGATTAGTAATGAGGTACGAATAATGATATTTATAAAGCGATATGACTAATGAGTTATGTGTTATAATTAGTTAATAAAAAGCATCCGAATTGGAGTTGATGAGATAGTCGATCACACATTTAAATTTAATCATCGATTATGAAGTTTCGTCGCAACTCGCAAGTATTGTTCAATGCCCTACCTGTGCCCATAAGAAGCGTGGGGCAAGCAGTAAGATTTGTAAGAAACGTTACTTTGCTTTGATTTGCACAACTAAAAATGTACTCCGATCCGTACAAAATAGACTTGGTATTTAGTTCTAGAAATTAACTGATCATAGTCCACATTAGTAGCAAGTAGCAACTATCCTACAAACTATTAGGCCACTAACTCCATGACTCTTAACTAAATTTAAATATTAAATGATTAAATTACCAATAGTAATTTTGAAGCATAAACGGACCTTTTTGTCAAAATAAATGGTGTAAAGATAGATGCAAATTGTCATTAATAAGTACCGACTACCGAGTATAAATAATGTTTCGAGTTTCGACTGCTAAATCAAAGTGCTCCTTATCCAAATAACTACCACTTAACTAGCTTAGCATCCTCGTACCTAGGAGATTTACTACTCGAGATACACACTAAAGAAAAAGGGGGCGTGATGGGAGTGATTATCAGGTCTAAACATGTAGTCAAGCCAGCAGGGCCAACGAGGAACGGCATTCTTCGTCTGTCGGAACTAGATCATTGTGGAGTAATAACGCCCGTGCCCTGCCTATACTTGTACAACAAACCTAGTAATGAAGAATGGGACACGATTGTTGACACCCTAAAAGAGTCACTGAGCCGTGCCTTGATCCCTTTCTACCCCTTGGCGGGGCGGTTGCGATGGGTAGGGCATGGAGGGAGGCTCGATCTCGATTGCAATGCCATGGGCGCAATGCTAATACAAGCTGAGTGCCTTGCCAAGCAACTAATCGATTTTAGTGGCGACTTTTATTCTTCTTGTTGTGATCCTATTTTCCGAGATCTTATACCTTGTTCAGATTATGATGGTGAGTGTATCCAGCAGCTCCCAATTCTCTCCGTGCAAATCACTCGGTTTGCATGCGGTGGCATTTGCATTGGGACTGCGATATCTCACGCGGTTGGTGATGGAAGAAGCTTGTTCCATTTTACCCGAGAGTGGGCTAGGCTTGCTCGAGGGAACCACGACCTTGAGCTCACCCCATTCTTCGACAGCAGTGTTCTACAAGATAGAGACCATACCAAGGTTGACGGGTCAGTGTTCCGAGAACGCTGGGCCGCCGTGGAAGCGTATGATGGCCAGGAGGAAATCAAGGCCGTAGATGACGACAACCACGTTGTCATGGAACCAGCTATAGTAGTGTTGACAAATCACCACATTGAGAGGCTCCTGCAAAATGCAAATGGCGGCCATGATGATGAGGTCAATCTTGGTGAATTCCGGCGTCTATACAGTCGTTTCTCCGTGGTTGCCGCTCACACTTGGAAATCGGCATGCAGGGCACGCGGGGGAAATTCTGACACAGTGACTATGTCACGGATTCTGGTGGACTCTCGACATCGCCTGAATCCGCCTCTGCCAATTGGGTATATATATATGTCCTCTTTAATTAATTATGTACGTGCAATTACTAGTAATTAATTAGTGTTCACACTATAATTGAACCAATAGTTAACTAAATTGTTGATCTTAACTTGAAATCATCATAGAGAAACAAAACTCTAGTCTCTATGTAATTAGTTACTTCTTGCTATTTCTTACTAGAGCAAATTTCATGGCCACTCATATATGCTGGTTATATTACTTTCTAGAGAATGCATGCATTTTATCAATTTATCCTTTGTGTATATATGCAGCTATTTCGGGAATGCTATAGTTGAGGTGCCCGTAGTTTCACGAGTAGGGGAGCTCGTTTCAAAGCCTATAAGGTATGCATGCCACAAGATTAGAGAAGCAGTAGCAATTACAACGGATGAATACGTTCTACCATACATTGAGTACTTCAAAAACGAGGAAAGCATCAGCAAGTACCAGATCACTGATGACCGTGGGAATTTCGATGCTCCTTCTAATGGCATCAATGGCTTCGTAATTACAAGTCGGATCGGCCTTGGGGGCTATGGTGTCGACTTCGGATGGGGAAAGGAGATTTTTGTTGGGTATCCTTTCGGTCACTCCACAGATGGTGAAACACTAATTCTGCCTCATCACAGTATTGAGGGTGCTGTGGTGGTCGTAATTTGGTTGCATGCGAAGGAGAAATTTATGAAGTACATTTACGAAGATATTAAAACCGAGTTTACTAGCAACAATGGTTTACAGTTGAACTCCTAGTAGTATGGAATTGAACCCTTGATAAAGGGAAGTAAGAAATAAGAGAGACCAACAAAGCTAAATAGTTTCATGGCATATAGGTTTTGAATTAAAAATGTATATGAATGAATTATGGATCATGGGAGAAGCCGTGATACCTGCCACTCTCCCCCTAGTTCTTGTTAGAAAGTAAATACATACACTAAGACTATTATAGATTTCAAGTCACACAAATATATGATTTCCTTAAAGCGAAATTCGTCCCTAATTATGGTGCAATTGGTTACAACTAATTGCTTCTAGCTAGAAATATACAATAAAGAAGCCTGACATCATATGTATTTTGCTCTAATAGTTTGAACTATATACTCTTTAATTATTTAGATTGTATTTAATGATCTCTCATGGCTGTATGTCTGCAGTAACACAACCATATAGATTTTGTGAAATTTGATTTATGTTGAAAAATTGATGGGGATCAGAGGGCTTTTTTATATTGAAATGTAACGTAAAACATCTCAAAAGATGACGTCCAAAAGACATATACAGTTATAACTACTTGCCCGAAACCGATCTTAATAGTGCTATTTGCTACAAATAAAAAAAGTCACAAGATCAAGAGGGAACCTAACTAGGAATGATCGAGGTATTTTCCTTATTCACAAGAATCTATAACAAGGTATATACGAAGTTGGAGTTAGCGAATGAGATAGATGTGAGCACACCTAACTTATTCCGATTTTTTACTGTTGTATATAATCGCTCTAACTCGTGTTAGTTGGTAATAATATAGCAACATGAGTAGTATAGTTGTTTTGAATGTGCAAAACAATAACTCACTAGTACAATCATTAAACTTTTGGATCATTTACATATTTGGATTTTGAGTTGTCACTCTTCTAGCCTTAGTAGTTGACGTATAGTCAAGAGTGCGGTAATATCTCTATTTTTGGATTGCTTCCGATGTGTATAAAAAGGCTATGTGGAAATTCCTTATTAATTAGTTTAATTTTTTTTATTTTTTGGAAAATAGAAGAAACTTTATCGATTTTTTTATATTGAATCTCTTTTTTTTTTGTTTTAATGATAATAGTGTATAAAAGGGGTATGGAGGTGATATAGTAAGTGAGCGAAGACAAGCTTGAGATGCCTATGGTTCGAGCTTGGCTTGCCAATGACGAGGCTTAGCTCGAACCCGACTTGAAGAGAAACTAGTTACAGGACAACAACATCGATCTCCGGCTAAATAGTTAACTTGCCTAAATAGAAAATTATCAAAGTAGTAAAGGGGCAATTTATACCATACACCCGGTGTACAATGAGAATCGTACACCCACCTTGGTATGTAGATCATTAAAAGATTGGGCTCTTTATTTTTTATAAAGTATTGGGCCTAAAACAAGAGAAATAAACAAAGAGGGTGTACGATGCTCATTGTACACCGGGTGTACGATGTAAGTATTCTAGTAAAGGGCTCAGATTCAAATTCTAAGGTTTAGGAGTTTGATTCTCACCGATCTCAATATCTTCTCTTTAAAACAAAAACAAATAAGAGAAAAATTTGACTT
This sequence comes from Pharnaceum exiguum, assembly GCA_900322385.1. Classification (NCBI taxonomy): domain Eukaryota; kingdom Viridiplantae; phylum Streptophyta; class Magnoliopsida; order Caryophyllales; family Molluginaceae; genus Pharnaceum; species Pharnaceum exiguum. The sequence goes on along the minus strand of ONZK01001140.1, from coordinate 30,278 downwards.
GGCTTGTTATTGTTTTCTCTTCAACAATTATTAAAATTAATGAATCAATAGTGGTACTCCATAAAAAAAAGCAAGTCTTCGGTACATTGGGTGTACCGGTACACCCTGTGGATTTATGACTAATTATAAAGAGACTGACTAGTGGCATTAAAAATGTGACTAATGATATTTGTTGTAATACTAGTTATAAATTTATAAGGTGTACCCGTACACCCGGTGTACCTAAGAATTGGAGAAAAAAAATAGGCCATTATAAAGATGAAATGATTTCATGGATTGATATCGATAGACACACCATGTCACGTACATTATTTAATGTGTGGTCGAAGGATCTAGCTACTTTTGGTTTTACTTTACTTATATTTTTATTTAAGAATCCAAATTTATTACTACATTTTTGGATAATAATAAAGTCAATATGAACGTAATAACAATTCTATTTTATTTTTCTGGTGTCAACTATAATGTAGATTTTAATTATGTATCAACTTCAATAAATATTTTTCATTGAAAGATTTTAGGTGACTTAGCTTCTTTTAAAATGCAAACTTTTCAAGTTTTCTTCTTTATAAAGAAACCATATCAATTATTTAGAGTCACAATTACCTAATTACCCTCACACACACAAAAGTACTCGATTATAAATTACCCGCCAATTTTTTGGAGCTCAAAAGGCTTAGAGCCTAAAAAAATATTTGTGGCAGAAGCCAATCTTTGTCACTAAAATTCATTAAAAGAAATTCAAAAAAGGAAAAAAGAAAGCAAAACTTATGCTTTGCAGACATTACCTCAACCAACTAGGAGCTTGTGGCAGAAGCCAATCACTCTCACTGGGCAAAAAGCTCCATGCCCAGATCATCAAATATGGTCTTCATCATTTTGGACCATTACCCAACACCCTTCTCGGGATGTATGGCAAATGTAGTGAACTTGCCGATGCCCTCCAACTGTTCGACGAAATGCCCATTAGGAATTTCATCACTTGGGCCTCAATTCTCTCTGCACATAACCATGCTGACCTTCCCCACAAAACCCTTTTGTTGTTTCCCAAAATGTGGCAGATTGATGGGTTGGGGGCTGATCATTTTGTTATGGCTTGTCTAGTTAATGCTTGTGCTAAAGTAGGTGATGTTAGGGTTGGTAAACAAGTGCATGGACATTTTGTTCGGTCGAGGTTTTGTGATGATGATGTTGTTAGGAGTTCACTTGTTGATATGTATTCTAAATGTGGGTTGGTTGATTGTGCTAGGGTGGTGTTTGAGTCTATTAGGGTTAAGAATGCGATTTCTTGGACCGCGTTGATTTCGGGTTATGCAGTGTGTGGGCGGAATGTTGATGCTTTAGAGATGTTTTCGAGGATGCCTCATAAGAATTTGTTAACTTGGAGTGCTTTGATTTGTGGGTTGGTGCAAAGTGGTCATGGGGTTGATGCTTTTGGTGTTTTTAAGAGGATGAGAAGAGAGTATGAGAAAGTTGACACGTTTGTACTCTCGAACATTATTGCTTCGTCTGCTAATATGGCGACACTGGAGCTTGGTAAGCAGGTTCACTGCTTGGTTATGGTCCTTGGATTTGAAAGTAAATTGTTCGTTTCCAATGCACTGATTAGAATGTATGCTAAATGCAGTGACCTTATGGCAGCAAAAAGTATTTTCGGTCAAATGGTTGAGCGAGACCTTGTGTCTTGGACTTCCATGATAATTGGGATGGCCCAGCATGGCCAAGCTGAAGAAGCTCTTTCACTTTATGATAAGATGATGCTGGATGGGGTAAAGCCTAATGAGGTGACATTTCTTGGATTAATCTATGCTTGTAGTCATGTTGGTTTGGTTAGTAAAGGCAGACATCTGTTCAATTCAATGATCAAGGATTATGGACTGGAGCCGAATCTGAAGCATTATACGTGTCTACTAGATCTTCTGAGTCGCTCTGGTCACCTTTTTGAAGCTGAGAAACTTCTGATGACAATGCCATATAAGGCTGATGAAGCTGCTTGGGTTGCATTATTAAGTGCCTGCAGGCAACATAAAAGCATCGAACGTGCAGTTAGGGTTGCGGATAATTTACTGCAATCGGGCCCTAAAGATCCTTCCACATTGGTTTTGATTTCCAATACCTATGTTGCTGCTTCAATGTGGGAAAAAGTGTCGGAAGTTCGCAAGTTGATGTCAGGAATGGACTTTAAGAAAGAGCCTGGTCATAGCTATGTCGAACTAGCCAGGGAAAGCCAGCTGTTTTATGCAGGTGAGATGTTTCATCCCATGAAGGATCAGCTTCTCGGGTTACTTGAGGAGTTGGATAAAGAAATGAGGAAAAGAGGTTACGTCCCAGATACTAGTTACGTCTTACATGAGTTGGAGCAGGACGAAAAGGAGAGACATTTGCTCTGGCATAGTGAACGGTGGGCAGCGGCATATGGTTTGCTTAAATCGGTTCCTGGTACTGCTATACGTATTGTGAAGAATTTACGTATTTGTGGCGATTGTCACACCTTTCTGAAATTTATGAGCAGTATTGTCAGGAGGGAAATCATTGTTCGGGATATTAGCAGGTTTCATCATTTTAAGGATGGTAAATGTTCCTGTGGTGACTTTTGGTAGCATCTCTGCCATTCTTTGGTCCGACTCTAAGTAGAAGCTTGTGACCTCCACAAGGTTCTCGTGGGAATTTATAATGGGTTAACGTTGCTTCAGTTTTTATGTTACTTCAAGTACATGAGCGTGCTACTTTTCTTTACAACCTCAAATTTTTATTTGCTATGGGTTCTGAACTTCTGGATGTTTCTGATCTCCACTTTATAGTTTATATAACTCATTACTTCTGACCTGAAAATAGCTTCAAGCATTTGACGAGGAATCATATATTTGATATATATTACATTGTTTGAGAAGAGTTGTTCTGAAACTTTTTTACTTCACAAAATTACTAAAAAAAACAACAGTTGAAAAACATGTAAAAGAAATACTGCAGTTTTTCCCCACAGAGTTGCTTCCTGAAGGAATTATTACTAGGAAAAGCAACAGTTGAAGAGCACGTCATATCGAGCCTACAGTTTGTTCTCAGAGAGTACCAGCTTCCTGAAGGAATTTGATATTGCTTTAGGTGTCACCTTCTTCGGGTATTTCTTCGCTGCTTTCTTCTGCTCTTGATTGAAGCCATCAGTAGTTTGCTCACAGGCGCTTGATTGACAGCTGCTGACACTGCCTTGCTCTAATTGATGTGCAGGTTCCAATTGTTTCACAACCTTATCTTCTCCAAAGGCAGGTTCTGTTGTTTGAGATTCTTCTTTATCTGCAGGAGTGGTATGATCAGAATCTGACACAAGTTCTGTAACCATCTTTTCCATCATCTTTGCAACAAATGGAGCATCGTCAGCTGGCAACTCCAGCATCTCTACCATTTCATTTGTGACTGATTGAACTGTATCATGCTGCGGACTGTAGACAAAATCGGCCGCATGTGTTTTTCTTCCTGCAACAAACCAAAGGGTCATAGAAATTGAACCTCTGTCTTTCATCATTCCACGTAATGTAATAATCTGCTCCTCAGTTATTATAGATTTCACTATTTCAAGAGGAGGATCAACTGATGAGCTTGCTGTCTGATGCTGCGTGAATGATGAGTTTACTTTCTCAGTATGGATTTCCAACACCTTAGCAGAACTCACCGAGTCTTTGCTACTTGAAGTCACTGACTCTAGGCTACCTGAGAGTGATAAATTATGGGAACTGTCTGATGCAAGGAATGGGTCCTCCAAGAGATCAATTGCATCCAATTCCATGTATGCCGGTGCGAAACACTTATCAATGAAAATCCTTAATTCTGGGTCATTCACTTTCTCGAGCAAGGCAGGTTTGACACCTGATTGGATCATCATGTAAAGCTGCGCTGAGTTCTCATATTCACTGTCAGGTTGTTCATGAGTAATTATCTGCAACATGCACATGCCGAAAGAGTAGATGTCGAAACGAAGGAGATCATAGTCCTCTCCAGAATTTTCTGACGCAACACATTCCACTGAGCTGGTAATACTTCTTGAAGTAGTTGCATGCTCAAGAAGGGTAAAAAGGCCAACATCACCAATTTTAACTCTGCCTGTGCATCTGTTGATGCGTATGTTATCCAACTGGAGATTGCCATGCGAGATGTAATGACTGTGAAGGTAATCCAAGCCTTTGAGAATCTGTCTTGCCCATTTCTTAATAACTCTTATACCAAGACGATGACTATGTGTCCTAGAGTATTCCCCAAGACTAACAGTCGTGTAGTACTGCTGAATGATCATATTGACAGTCTTGTTCTCTACATCTACCCAGCACTTGTAGCACCTCAGTACATTTTCATGTTTCAGGGACTTCAACAGTTTCGCCTGCTCATGCAACTTCTGAAGACGTTCTTCTGACTGCAGTATCTCTTCAGGCACTTCCATCTTACTCCAAGCCACCTCTATCCCATGACGCTCGAGTAAGGCCTTATAAACTGTCTCTCCAGATCCTTCCACCAAGATTTCACTATACCTTACGTATTTCCCTTTTGGGTCTGTCTCCACAACCTCCAAGAAACCACCTTCACTATACTGGCCTGAACTTACTGAACCTGATTTGTCAGAACCTGTTTTGTCATCCATATCTTCTGACATCCCAAACGCAAGAAAAAGCTATGTATGATTGATTAACTACTGTTTCTCAGGAAAGCTGAAGACTGAACTGCACTAAGTGTTTCTCTACAAAAGGGCTTCAAAGAAAGGAAACACAGAAGTGAAATTTGGTTTGAAATAATCAGTTTATGATCATCAGGGAGATCTCTGATGAAAGCAAGGGATGAGCATGCAGCAAGCTCTACGTGGAGAAAAGTGGTGTAATGTGTTTAACGATGATGGGTAATTGCTAATGCCCTATATGCCTATATATGTAGTAGTGATTGCGGTGTTAAGGTCTTCTTTTGTATGGCAAGGTAATGATCGATGTTTATAAGTTTGTGCCAACTTGTGTTGCCCTCTTTACCTTTAAAATAAGAAGAAAAAAGGTTGTTACGCTCTAGCTCCTCAGCTCCTCTTCTTGATTTTTTCTTGGTTTCTTTCTATTGTAACTTGAGTTATGATCAGTTAGCTTGGCCTGTTGGCCGTTATATGAAGAGCGAGTTGTACTTTCTAGTTTGGTTTGTGCCTACTGCCAGATTCAAGATAACAGTATTATCAAGAACTCGTTTCTTTCTTCTCGCAACTGTTTTGTTTTTTAGCAGAGGGGTTTATCCTCATAACTGAAACTTTATCTAACTGAGAAACAACAGCAAAACAGTACGGAGTAGTAAAAGTGTCAAAACAGAGTTGTTGTCCATGTCCTATGAAATTGTTCTTCACTGCGAGTATTGCTTTATGTGAAAAGTGGTGATATTCAAACAGATTGGCGTACTGAAAATGAAATTTTGTACATTTCCTAAAAAGTATTGTACAATTACATGGTAACACTTACCTAACTTGAACCAAACATAATTTATTGGGATCTATTACTGTTTCGGTCACCTCCTGAGACCTTAGTGAGGTGGACTTGAGGAGATGAGCCCAAAACGGATTCTTATGAGCTCGCGGGTCGACTTGAGGGTGATGCTCCTCAAGTATGGGATGGCCGCAAGGAACGAGATGGGCCGGTACTTGAGCTCTTGGGCCTCTAACGGCCTCTTACTCCACTTGATGCTTGATGCTCCTTTGACACTCGATGATGAGGAGGCTCCTCTTTCACTTGATGAGGAAGCTCTTCTTTCACTTGATGACGAAGCTCTTCCTTCACTTGAAGAGGATGCTCCTCCTTCACTTAATGAGGACGCTCTTCCTTCACTTGATGCTCCTCTTACACTTGCTCTTAAGGATGCTCCTCCTCAAGATGCTCCTCTTACACTTGGTGAGGATGCTCCTCTTACACTTGCTCTTAAGGATGCTCTTCCTCAAGATGCTCCTCTTGCACTTGGTAAGGATGCTCCTCCTATACTTG